>CM053786.1:426439298-426721798 GCA_028749045.1 Cupressus sempervirens
AAGTAATTGGTTAAAGACTATTATTTCCAAGGTATTATATCATAGTATTTTAATTGTAATGATCTTAGACTAATGATATTCTTGAAGGTAACTTCGACATGCAGCAAGAAAGACAACCTACAGCCAAGGCTATATATTGCCTACAACCAAAGCCATAAATGCTCACAGCCAAAGCCACTAGTGCACATAGCCAAAGCCATGGATGCTTATAGCCAAAGTTACAAGTGTTCGCAGCCAAAGCCATGAGTACATGAAGTCGATGATCACAATTGTTTACAACTATTCACCAGAAACAGCTTCTTTGCAGTTTTTGAGAAATACTTATAAAGCAAAAAAGAACATCTACTAGTTGGTAGACATAATGGCAACTCTCTAGCGATTGAATTTAATTTCATACATGCACATATCTAATTTAATGTCATACACGAACATATCTAATTTAACGTCATACATGAACAAACATATAATATAAAATGATAACCAATAATGTCATATACATTAACAAACACATAACATATTATGATAACCAATAATGTCATATGTGAACAAACATATCATATATTAACCAATAATGTCATACATCAAACATGTCATACATCAAATATAGAATGTCATATGTACATCAAATGTGTATCGAATATGTCTCTCAGATGCCTATATATATACATGGGGAAGGAAACAAGTCTCTATATATATGTATCAATTATCTCAACTACATCTTTTCCTTCCCACGAGGGGAATGAAACAAGTCTCTCGACGTCCTCTTCCATCGTGTGGAGGGAGACAGTGGAGATGACAGGGCCTTCCTGACACGCTCACTTGACCTCTTGTTGAGGCTCTTCTCCAGGTCCAACTGATACAAAGAAAGTAGATATGAATCAATATTTATTATACCTTGAAATCAAATATATGTACTCACAAAATCAATTATTTTCTTACCGCCAACAAATAGTCACTCTATAAGTCCACCTCAAATGCTCGTGGACGATCAGGCATGACAAGACCCTACAACAATTCAATAAATATAATCACTTATAAATAACATTAGAAATTTTGAGATTAACTATTATAAACAACAACTAAAATGAAGAAAATTCTTTCATACCTCTGTCAGTGGCTATGAGCTAGCCACAGCTGCGGCCACTCCACTATCAACAGACTGTCGCAAATGAGGAGGTGTGTCCGACATCATGTGCTGCATGTCATACAATACACGTTATATCTAACATGAAACATGGAATAAATATAATCAAATAAATTAAATTAACATGAAACAACTGTACCTGTGTGAAGCTCGTATGATGTCTCTGCTTTGCGTCTGTGGTAAAGGTTGAGGGTCCTGTGGAGAACTGATGCACATGCATATTTTTTTGGTCAATCCTTAATATGATTACGCAATAAATATATGTATTAATTAAAATGATTAAATTGATACATACTTCAGGACTCGTTGAAGGGACAAAAAATGGGCCTGGAGGATCGCTGCTAGGCCCAGGAACACTTTGACCCTAAATTTTGAACAATGTCAATAAATCCTTATTAATTAATCATTCACTATACGTATGAAATGTGATCAAATTAGTAATTTACCTATGTGTCAATGCCAAATGTCTTGTACAGGAACTGATCGGTGACAAGCCCATCATCTGCACCATCTCCGACATGAGTGCCAAATGTGCATAGGGATCTGTATGAAGTGCACATGTGACCACGATGTATAGAAGGCTCCCCCTCAACTAATGGGCTCGTGGAATGGATGAGGGTCTGTGTCAAAGCATTAATGGTCCCTAGAGTGCTGGCCTCTACATGTTCCTTCACAACTAAAGGAATAATCACATGCCTGCGCTGTGGATGGACCACGGCTGCCCTAACTACATTAGGGTCACGACGTGCTCCTGGCCTCTCAAATGATGACCCCCCACCTCTACCTTGGGAGTCTAACATATCAAAATAATTGGGGATCTCCCCAAGGACAAACTCACAATATAATTTTTTCAAAAAATACATGGGGACCTCGTGATTGTTGCAAGGAGGGGCATCAAAAACCATCCACCATCTATCCCAAAAATTATTTCTAATTGCATCATGTATGCACCAATGGATGGGGAATCATTTAGTACCCTCTCTAACAGTATTTTGCTCATCGTGTTTTCTAAATAATGCACATATACTACCTTTTGGTATTTCCTTTTTTCTAACATCTTCATATGACAATTTATTTGCATAAAATCTTTTTTGTTCATCCCTCTTAGCCCGCCAAATATCTAACTGACCACTAACTGAGGCTATCTGAGTGTTAATGGATTTGAGGGATGATGCCAATTGAGCCCTCATTGGATTGGTTTGTCCAGATTCTTTCAACTGAGCAATGATTCTTTCTAATTTAGTTTTGCCTCTCTCTATTTTATTTCTTATATTTTCTTGTGTGCTTGGTGGAGGTCTTGCAATTGGTTCGGGTTGTGGAATTTGTTCTTCTTCTTGAGGAGGGTTTTGGTTTTAGGGTTCTTGAGGGTTTTGATGTTCTTGTGGATTTTTTGGTTGATTATGAACATTTCCTGATAAAAAATCAATTGAAATTCAAATAAATAAACAAATCTAAATGAAATTTGTAAAAACCCTACAAAAGAATATAAAAAACTTACAAAACAATATGAAAAATATATCAAACAATGCAAAGTTAGGTTTATATCACTTATGGCGTCGTCGTGGGTGTGCTTGTGGTCTTGGATTTCGTCGACGAGGAGGCATTTTGGCAAATAGTGGTGCAAATGTTGAGTCTTCAACTCGCGTACGCGCTGCTCGCTGTAGTAGTAGAAGAAAATGCTGATGAAAATGATGGGCTGCTGGTTTGCAGCCCATCATATATACTTTTTTTTTTAAAAAAGTGCGTACGCACTTTTTAAAATAGGAAAAAAAAATTTCCTTGTCACCTTTTTGGCACCACAACTCGGTGCATATGCCCCTAAGAAGGATGTTTTCTAGCTTCAGACAAAGCAACCCTCCATAAATTTCTACTTCAAGCTGCCATGAACCTCAATCTACAATTCAAACACTTCCACATGTCAATGATGGTGAGCCCTAAAATGATTATTGTCCCTTCTTTATTGTTCATGAATAAGTGGATATATCTTTTTTCACATTAGAGATAATAGAAGAGTAGTTGTTGATCAAATTAAGAACACATGCTATAGTAGGAGATCAAGGAGAAAAAGAGCAATGAGGTTGTTCCTATTCTTGAGGAAAAAAATAGGGTTTTGAGCCTAGAGTAGATCCTAAGTGTATGATGCAAGATGAAGAAAAGGGAAACCATGTCTTGCAGTAGGAGGTCTCCTATGATATGGTGGAGAAAGGAACATCGCCTAGGTTGCCTCAAGTATAGGAGGTACAAATTGTTGCTCATGAGTCAACACATACTAGAGAGGGAGAAATATTGTTGCAGCAACTAGAATCACAATGAAGGAAATTTGAGGTAGATCTTGTAAAGAGGTTGGAAGCCCAAAAACAAGAGCATGAGGAAATTCTTGCAACAGAGTTAGTTGTACAAAAAGAAAGGTGTGAGAAAGAACTACAAGTGAAGCTAATGAGCATGTTGTCTACTACAACAAAGACACCAATGGAGGAAGTTCCAACTCTTTCTTCCACATTAAAAGAGCCTTCACAAGCATAGGAGGTGTAACCTATTATTTGTAAGGACTTACATGGGCTTTAGGAGGAATATATGTTGTAGCCAAAACATGAAGAAATACCCACACTGCCAACCATATCATTACAACCAACCCTTGCTGGTCATAAGGAATTGGAGGTTGCAAAGCACAACAATGTGGTCAAGGCTTATGGCCTAGATCAAGTGCCATCCAGAGGATAACCCATTAGGCATCTAGCTCTACAATGATGCAAGTTCCCTCAATCATCCTCATTCCAGAGCATGAGCGAGAAGGCCACAAGGAAGAGAAAGCATGTTTTACCCAAGTTGACAATGTCCTAGTGCTGGAGAGCTTCATAATCTTCAGCACTAGGAATTTTTTTTTTATGTAGCAACATGTTTTTTATGCTGGTTGCTATTTTTAGCTGCCCATGTCTATGGGAAAAGAAATCATCTTGTGAGAAAGGGAAGCTATTTCAACAAGCCAATTAATGGATTTATTTGATTTTTTGTATTGTAAATATTTGTACATAGTAGAGTAGGTTTCAATTTGTCAAAAAAGTATACCAACACATTTTCTCCCTTTTCTAGAGCTCCCTGGAGCCTTTTTCTTTTTTGCTAGTTGTAGAATTTTGTGAAGTTGCAGGTTAGACAAACATCAATTCTTGGTAGTGAATCCATGTCCAATGGATTTCTTAACACCACTAATCTATGTTTAGTAGGAAAACATCCCCTTTTGATTCACCAAGAATGTTGGGTATTTTTGCCCTCATTCAACCCACCACTGACATCCAATTAGAGAACCCTTTAATGGGCTAGGTTCCTTAGAGGGGATATTATTGGGCTAAAGTTAGCGGCTAAAATTTCATTATAGCTTACTTTGCTCTTGGTTAGGTTAACTAATACAGGATTTGACAATACTCATGTTTTCATGAGCTATCTTCCCATCTCCCTAAAAGTACGAGATGTTTCCATGCATTGCCATTCCAACATTACCCTACGCTATAGTGCTTCATCAAGGCTCTGATGTCTGGAATCCCACAAGGTGGTTGAGAGTCCTGTTGTATTTTAATCTTTCCACCAAAATTCATAATTCATATTGCCCTTCCCACCTTTGAAATGTCCATAATCAAATACCCGTGGAAATATTAAAATACCAAGCTTCGAACCTTATAACATATTTTTTGCGGCCCGCAAGTTCTCTACTGTCAGATCTGAAGAAGATCGACAGTTGGCGCAGTCTCCCCATTGGAAGTTGCATGATTAATACGTTAGCGACATGCTACCCAAAGGACATATGTCCGGTGGGTCCATCTTGCAGGGCAGACATATTTCAGTAGGTTGAAAAAGTTCCATGGCACCGTAGGCGCTATGTCGCTATCATGTGTTGGCCAAAAAATCTTCATAGCGACATAGCGCCCGATGGAAATATCTTACAGTAGGCAGGTTGTGTCACACCGAGAAATGTTCACGATGAGCAATCAGTTTCACGGGCCGGGAAGTTAGAAAAGTCGGTGGGGTGCCATGGTGCCATCAAAAAACTCATGAGTTTTTTGATGGCGACATAGCGCCCAAACAAAAAAATCCACCACGGTGAATCGAAGATAGATGGGTCCCATGTACCTCATCTGCCTAGTTGGCGGAGTTTAGTGCCATGGTGGCAAATTATTTGAAGACACGTGCAAATCAGAAGATATGTCATCAGTTGGGCGCTATGGCACTATGGGCATTTGGCCTCAATTTCCTCATAGCGACATGGCGCTTAGTTGACACGTGGCCACTCTGTGGGGTCAAAGTCTTGGGTCTACCAGGTCGATGCTTTGAAGGCCAATAAGGAGGTGCCAAGTGTATGAGTCAGAGCATATGTGGTTCATAGGCACAACAATTTTTAGGGGATGTGCAGAGTACGAGGTGGTTCTGATCGTCAGATTGAGATTGATCTACGATGGGCACCATCGCACTATGAGGAACTGCTCGAGGGATATCAACAACGACATAGCACCCGTGCGCCATGTGTCCTGGTGGGACCATATTTTTATGTAGCTAGTACAGTAAAGGGTTTGGGTCGCTCGTAAATGCCAGATCAATTCAAATCGATGGATGGCACCATCTCGCTATGGTGAAGTTGCGTGATCTTTAGCATAGCGACATAGCGCCCTTTCGCCACATGGATCAGCAGGGCTAGGTCTCACCAAAGTATGCCAGGTGTCATTCGAGTGTGGTGCATTTGCTGAGGTGGCACCAAGTATGATGGGCCCAGGGTAAGAATAATATACTAATACGACGAGTCTCCATGATTGTCAGATTTAAGGCAGATCAATGAAAGGCGCTGTCTTGCTATGGTGAAGTTGTGCGATCTTTACCATAGTGACATAGCGTCTTGCTGACACATGTCTTGCTGGTAGACTAGGGCTGACGGTTAATGGCTAGCAGTCAGTGCAATCATCACAGTCAACATGGCAGTTAGCTTTGATGTTGCGACTAGATGGTGGAAAGGTGGCACAGTCAGGTTGGTGACCACTACGGTTAGAGATAACAGAGGGGTGCTATGTCGCTATAATGACCCTCAGGGCATGGTGCCCATAGCGACATAGCACCTAGTCCAACGTAAGGAATAGTCAGCACATGGGACCTTGAGGAGGTGGCAAAATAAAGAGAGATGATCAGCCCGCATGGCCTAGTTGGCACATAAGGAGCTGTTTGACTTGCTTTTACCTCATGGATTCATGAGTCTGAAATAATGAATCAGGTTTTTGCTGTGATATTTCGATCCTGTGATCAATGCCACTGACTTAGAAGTGAATGCAAAATGCAAGGACATTCTACCACCATTACAGATCTATCTACTATGTCAGGGGATGTTTTCTGGCATTGTTCTGTCTTCTCTAGGCTCTTTCTCAGAGGAATATCAAATTTTTGGTACTCAAAACCATGAACTAGATCTTTGATGGGATTTTTAGGGTGAGAAGTTAATGCCAGTAGGTGAGAAGTAAATGTAATGCAAAAAATCCTCAGTTATGCCTCAACTATAAAGGAAATTTTGTGATCTTTTTTGAGGGGGGACTCCTTTTCTAATTTCTTTGCTACTGCTCACAGGTCTGCAGTATAAAATTCCCTTTGTCTTTGAGCTGTATAACATTTTGTATCATCTCCTTCAACCATCAATGTGTATGTGCATCCATCTTGCCTCTCATTGGTGTATTGTTGAGATCTTTGACTTGCATATCGTATCTATTTTCGGCCTATTGGATAATATATAAGTGAAATCTTTTTTCTTGTGTTATTTAGTTTGGTTTCCTGATCTGTATGTGGTTGTTGATTGACATAAGTCTGGGTGTGTATGTCTTTTGAATGTTATCTTGGTTTTGTAGTGCATATATGGGCAGAAATGAGTCTAAACACTCTATTTTGGTGCATCACCTCCTTAGATTAGAACTAGGTAGATTTTCTTTCGTGCTCTTCTTCTCCCTTTTCCTCTCCAAGAGTAGTTCGGTGCACCCTGATAGTAAGAGAAAGCCGACCTTCTCTAGAGACTTAACCTCACAGTTCAAGTCCCACAGCTTGGAGGTTGTTTCCATGTTTCACTAGGTTGTCCTCGCGCATAGGCCTTGGAAAAGGGTGCAAACCTAAGTGACAACAATTTTTGGCATGCTCGGTGGGACACTTTTCAAACAAAAATTTAAAGTCTACTGGTGTCAAGAAGAAAGAGTTTCAGAGATTAACGCTGAAGAGGTAGTATTGGCTTCACTATTCAAGCCTTCAAGAGGCTGATTCTTCAAAGTACTTGGTGACTCTGAACATCAACAAATCTGGTTCTAGGCCAAAGTTGCAGTGATTCATGGCCAGAGCTGAAACAAGGGCATCTTCTAGAGGTAAATTTCAATATCAAGAGCTTTCTCTTTCAAATCCTAGAAGAAGGAGGACTAGAACTTAATTATCACCAGTTAGGGGTGTAATAATAGTTAATATACTTGTAAGATCTGTCTCTACTCCTCCTGTTGTTCGAACTTAGCCTAGATTGCATGGCACAGCTAAGAGTTCATTCTTTTGCCACCTTTAATGGTGGAAGTCCTCTATTGTTAGCCCAAAGATGTAATGCACCACCAAGGGATCCAAAGAATTTTACTAAGTTTGCCAAACAATTTTTTTTTAACATGAAAGATAAAATCATTTATAACATTTGTGGAAGCAATAGCAACAATTCAAATGAAAATAAACACAACATATATACATAACAGGCTACATTTTTTAAAGATCCCTTAACGTTGTATCACATCTAAATTAACTATTCATCTAACATCCCATCCTTATGAAATAACAATGATACATCCAATGTACTTAAACAATATACAAGTGTCCTTTTGTAATTATATTTTAGTTTAGCTCAATCATCCATTGTACATATCATAGGGTATGAAAAGTTTAAAAGAATAAACATCCAAGTAAATAAAGTATATCATCATCATCTAATATTAATCCATGATGCAATAATATAAATGAAACCACATATCATACATGATACATCATCACAAAAGATAACCATATATCACAAACATAAAAAATAAGTGCATGATTCCTCCCAATCATAAATAGCATCATTAGACCATAGTGGATCCTAGCCATCCCTCCGTGCGTAACATTCCAAAGCACCGAAGAGATCATCGGTATTAACATAGTAGGAATGTCACTCTTAAAACATTCTACTAACATGCAAAGTAAAGCATAATAAATCATCAACTAACATATGCAAAGTAAAGCAAATCATCAATATAAAAAACATACTAGTAAATACATCCATCATAAGGTATATTATCTATCATAATGCTCCAAGAACATAATGAAGAATAAATACCAACCAAGGATACTCCAGCCATGGTGTCTCGGACGGATCTCAAATGATAAGAGTGAAAATACACTACCACCCGACCGCGTGGAACCTAAGTGGTCCACTCTCACCGTGCTGAGGAGATAATCTCAAGTCCCAAATAGGATATCAATACACATAGCAAAAAACTCTATAAGTCCAGGAATCCTAAAAGTATACTAACTCAAAAGTTCCATCACACAAAACTGACATCTAATTTTCAGAGGCACACAATGACATGTAGGAAACCTACTCTGCAAGTAAAAAAGTGTCATCGCAATTATCACGTACAAGTTACCCTGGCAGTTAGCTAAATTTCACGGGTCCATACTGATCTCATGCGGCCACTAGTATCCTCTCATACTGACGAGGCATACTACGAAATGCACGGTCGCAACCATGTGTTCTCACTACTCCCATCCTAGCTTGTACAAGCACTCAAGGCATGGGCGAGAATATCAAAACAATTATCTTTTTAGGTTCATTTAATCCTTATTTAGTGTGTAAATGTTATCACTTGTTAACCAAACTTACAATGAGTTACCCTGGCAGCCACTTAGGGCCCCGACCCCCATTGCAAGCCACTTTCCGACACTACAAGTAGATTACCTACCCTAAGCTCATGAAATCATAAATCTCAAAATCATAAAAGATAATTCATAATAAAATCATCAAATATACATAAAAGCATCAAATATCCATAATAAGAATCATCAAATCTCTAAGATAAGAATCATCAAATCTCCATGAGCATCTGAAAAAGCATCCATAGAAAATCATGACTACAACAGTTCTCTATTGGCAACTGAAGGCATCACTGATAATCATAAGTATCAATTGGTTCTCAATAACTAAAATATATCTCAAGATAAATGGTTCTCAACAAGCAACCAAGAATATCTCAAAATCATACTGATCGAAGACTCCAAAATGGTTGAGTCAAACATGCCACAATATGACATCATCAAGAAATAAACCCATATTTTAGTCCCATTATGGCGACTAGAAAATAATTCAAAGATAACTGATGGATGACTCAAAAATGATTAGCTCAAGTGTCTCATACAGATACCTCTCAGCTTCACATATGAAGACTGATGAATAATAACAATCAGTAAATAAAAACATTTCATAGAGCATACGATCACATTACCATGGTTGAGCTTATAAAGATTGAGACCAAATAAGATCAACATGCCATCATATCTGATAACCCTCGAGCCTTTGGTAACAACCTAGGACTAGTCAACACTAGTCAACCCAAAACCCAAAACAAGAAGCATATAGAATACACGATGCAAACACATATTTTGGTTTATTAAATTCACATAGTTGAATAATGTGTAGGGGTTTCCAATTTTCTGTTTGCAAGTATATTTCAAGTGTTTTAAGTTTCATCATTTGACCTACAAGTCAACCCAATTTTTTTCAATAGCATTATCCTTCCATTATTAAGAATTACATTCTAAGAATAACTTAAGGATAAATATTCACTAAACTGATCAACATTGACCTTAATTAAATTGTCTTTTATATTTAACCATGATCCATATTCTAATTGATTAACCTTTCAACTTTTTAAGGATCATTATTCGTTATATTATAAGAGGACCAATTATCATTCTTCGAATAAGAGATTATAACTTTATTAAAATGATCAATTAACATAGGTACACCATCCATGACCTATTACATTATAATAGTTTTCAGTTAGAAAATTAATTAACTATTACTAAAGTTTGATTCTTTTAATTTAATTGTTATCATCATTGACAACCATATAATATCTGAAATCATAATTCAAGTCACAAGACTTATCAACTTTGATATAGATAATTTACAATCTTGTTAAAAGAATTATATCAATTAAATCGTTATTACATAACTTAATTATTAATTAAATCTAATTAACTCTCATTAATTGATTTAATTAATAATTACATAACCATAAAAACGTTCTAATTAATATCAGTTGACTAATAACTAACTAGAATTCTGTAAGTTAAAAGTCATCTATAATTTAGTACACAAATATTCATATTCATAGTTCAATAATAATAACTTGTTAATATTTAATAACAAGCTATATTGAAAATCTTATTAATAAATCTATAATGACCACATTCATCATGTTTCCATTTTTATTTTAATAATAACAAGTTATAATAAATTTCCAATACCAAGTATTATTATCTCAAATAAGTTTCTCCTATGTACGATAATTCAATTAATTAATACTCCAAATTATTAACCAATTCAATTTGATTAATATCTTTTACAGTACTTCAATCATTAATTAATCTCCTCTAGATTAATTTTGATCGTATTAATTGATAATTATTTAAACTATTTACACTATTATTTATTAATAGTTTGTTAGTCCCAACAAACATTAATAAATAATAAATTCATCAAAACTATTATTAATCAATCTAGAGAACTTTACATAAGCTTCATTAGTTAACTCTTAATACCATTAAAGTATATCAATAATTTAGTTAATAATATATAACGTATTAATGATACCATAGTAATTCAAATTATAACAATGTTGTAATAGTGACTCCATGTCAATTAAATCTTAATCCATTATCATTAAAGTCTCTTCATTTAAAAACGTAATATAAAATTATCATTTTTAAATTATTTAATATATATTAAATAGTATTTAATATACATTATAAAATGTACACATATAAACTATATTAAAAATCTCTTTTCTTTTAATTTTCTCTCATCCATTTACTTAGATTGACTAATAATTAATTACACTTCTTCTATTATTAATTAATCTTAATTAAATTTGATTTAATTAAATTAGATAATAAATCATATAAAACTAATGCATATCAATAAGATTCTAATAAGGGAAGATTGCAATAATATCTTAATTCATCTCATGCTTTGATATATTATTTTTGTGAAGTTTAAGCATAAAAAACTCTTGGTTATGGGAAATGAAGAAATATCTATCCTTGAATAAAATAGTCTCAGTATGATGGCCATATCTCTCTAATAAACCGTTGGATCGAGCTGAAATTTAAATATGTTGAAGAGAGCCAAGTTGTGCCAATTTTGATCGGAGCGATCAAATAAATTCGATCATGATAAAAAATTATGAATGACTCAGTTCGGGTCTATCCAAGGGGCAGCGATAGGACAATCTGTGATGAATTAAAAATTTTCTCTTAAAATGTAATTGTTCTCTAAATTTACCCATTCATCCATCTAATAGGTTTGTCCATACACATCTGAAAATATAATTTGATAGAAAGATTACATCTAATCATACAAATTTTTAACTTAGAATTTCTATTTTAATTTCAAATCTTGTCTATCTAATTTCACAATATAAATTTGAACCCAAACTCGATTAAGATCTAATTATTTCTCTTTAATTGGATCTAAGATTTTTCTATTGTTTTCTTCTAATCCAAATAAAATATCTAGATTCCAATTTCAAATACAGAGAGTATTCAGACACATAAAATAGATATGATGAAGACAGGAAGAGCAAGAGTGCAAAGGGAATATGAGAATATCATGAGTGCACTTAGACACTGATGCTAATTTGCCATGTTTCGGAAGTCCATAGAAAATTTCTTCCTTCTCCATCATTCACAATTTTTTCAAGAATTCAAGCTGATCGAATCCTCCAAGTGATTAGAAGAGCTAGAAGGAGCATAGAAACAAGTAGAAAATATATGAGCATATGAATCTTCTCCCATGCATGTAAATTTTGAAGTTTCTATTTTTTTTTAGCTTGTAGCTTCCATTAAGCTTTTCATTTAAGCTTCTATAAATGCCTAAATATCAAGAGCTCTCAAAAAACTTTTGGAATGCTTCTTGAAACCACTGAAAGGTGTCACCAACTAAGCATGAGTGTTTTCCAAATCTTTTTTATGAGTCATAGAGTTGTAGACACCTTGTGCTTAATTGATGCACTAACCTCCGTGTTGTTGACACATGTTAATTCCCATGCAAGCTTATAACTCCAATTTACCTTTTAAATAATCTCTATTTAAATTTTATAACTTTCATTTTAATTTTTATAACTTTTATTATTATTATTTTATTTATTACTTTATTATTATTTTATAATTATTATTAATTTTAATTTCTAGTTTTCTTTTATTTAATTCTTTTTTCTCAATAATTAATTACAATCAAAATATCAAAGATCATGATATTTTATTAATTTTTTCAAATAAATAATTTATTAATTAAATTTATTTATTAAGACTTAATTAATGAAAAATTCACCATAGACTTCCAAGATAAAATATGAAAATCCATTATAGAACTAATCATACAAAATAAATATAAAGGGTTAAAAATTACGAAATATGTCATCCGACACATTCTGTGGGTATTCAACTCAGATACTTGTCCTAATTTTTCAATTAGGACAAATGGCTCAAAGAGTTGACATTTGGATTTGAGAATTTATCTCTCCTCTCTTATCATTGAGATAATGTGATAGGGTACACTCATCTTGGCAATTCAAAGAAGCCAATACCCGGTACTTGCAACCTGCATAAAAACTATGCATGTACAAACACAATATATACTAAACTAAACAGACAATGGTAGCAAGTGGTGTATTGTGTAGATCCCGACTAGCAGGTGACTATGACTCCCTTCTTTAACCACGTTAGACACGCCATATAAAAGCAAACACACAAGGCTAACACACACACCATACACATGCAAGTATGGGGTAAGTATTTATAAGAAAGCACATATGATAATAAATCATCTTACTAATCATCATTAATAATTGAAAGCAATGTAATAATCATCATCAATAATTGTGAACACTAAAAATAATCATACATACATACATGAAATGTAGAGTCTAAGTAATCTCATCACATAATAAACTGAATTCATAGCACAATATCTGATAATCTCAAAAGAATGCTGCTAACCAACAAAATAAAACTAGTTCTAAAAAAGTTCAGCAACGATAACAAAATGTGAACTAGGGGTAGGCACTATATCCACCCCCCCGGGATTAGGCTTACTTTTGGAAGCCTACATGAATGAAAAACTAAGATACTCACTATGTGGGTCCCATTGAACTCTTTCCCTCTGTAGGGAAACATGTTTCCATTGAGGATATTAAAACACCCTTATAGCAATATGATTCTAGTTTAATGGTAAACTGAAAACCATATCGATCCAATATTCATTCTTTTAACAACTACTAAAATAGATCCCTTAATTCATTCTAAACAAGAGCAACTTAATGATTGCGAAGATAAACAGAGGTTTACTACCTTACAACATAGATAAAAGATACATGTTTTGCAGCTAGAATGAGTTTCAATTTTTTTAGTTTTGCCTTCATTTAGAATTTTAGTAATATTTGTAGTTTTGAAAGCTAAGTGTTGAAATATAAAAAAATATGCAAGTAACAGCTTTAAGTTCTGTTTCAGTTCACCTAGTTTCAAGTTTTCAATTTGAAAAAGATACACATGATAGTTTTAAGTTTTTGTTTTATTCAACTAGTTAATAACTAGTAGCATTCCAATATACCCAGAGCTCCCAATGTTGAAACTCGGGCTCTAATACCAAATGTAATGCCCCGCCAAGGGATCCAAAAAATTTTACTAAGTTTTTCAAACAATTTTTTTTTAACATGAAAAATAAAACCATTTATAACATTTGTGGAAGCAATAGCAACAATTCAAATGAAAATAAACATAACATATATACATAATAGGCTACATTCTTTAAAGATCCCTTAACATTGTATGACATCTAAATTAACTATTCATCTAACATCCCATCCTTATGAAATAACAATGATACATCCAATGTACTTAAATAATATACAAGTTTCTTTTTGTAATTATATTTTAGTTTAGCTCAATCATCTATTATACATATCACAGGGTATGAAAAGCTTAAAAGAATAAATATTCAAGTAAATAAAGTACATCATCATCATCTAATATTAATCCATGATGCAATAACATAAATGAAACCACATATCATACATGATACATCATCACAAAAGATATAAACATCCATCACAAAAGATAACCATATATCACAAACATAAAAACTAAGTGCACGGTTCCTCCCAACCGTAAATAGCATCATTAGACCATCGTGGATCCTAGCCATCCCTCTGTGCGTAACATTCCAAAGCACCGAAGAGATCATTGGTATTAACATAGTAGAAATGTCACTCCTAAAACATCCTACTAACATGCAAAGTAAAGCATAATAAATCATCAACTAACATATGCAAAGTAAAAAAAATCATCAATATAAGAAACATACCAGTAAATACATCCATCATAAGGTATATTATCTATCATAATGCTTCAAGAACATAATGAAGAATAAATACCAACCAAGTATACTCCAGCCACGGTGTTTCAGACATATCTCAAATGATAAGAGTGAAAATACACTACCACCCGACCGCGTGGAACCTAAGTGGTCCACTCTCACCTTGCTGAGGAGATAATCTCAAGTCCCAAACAGGATATCAATACACATAGCACAAAACTCTATAAGTCTAGGAATCTTAAAAGTATACTAACTCAAAGGTTCCATCACACAAAATCGACATCTAATTCCCAAAGGCACATAATGAGATGTAGGAAACCTACTCTGCAAGCGAGAAAGTGTCATCGCAATTATCACGTACAAGTTACCCTGGCAGTTAGCTAAACTCCACGGGTCCATACTGATTTTATGCGGTCGCTAGTATCCTCTCATACTGACGAGGCATACTATGGAATGCATGGTCGCAACCATGCGTTCTCGCTACTTCCATGCTAGCCTGTACAAGCACTCAAGGCATGGGCGAGAACATCAAAACAATTATCTTTTTAGATTCATTTAATCCCCATTTAGTGTGTAAATGTTATCACTTATTAACCAAAGTTATAATGAGTTACCTTGGCAGCCACTTAGGGCCTTGGCCCCCATTGCAAGCCACTTCTCGACACTACAAGTAGAGTACCTACCCTAAGCTCATGGAATCATAAATCTCAAAATTATAAAAGATAATCCATAATAAAATTATCAAATATGCATAAAAGCATCAAATATCCATAATAAGAATCATCAAATCTCCAAGATAAGAATCATCAAATCTCCATGAGCATCTGAAAAAGCATCCATAGAAAATCATGACTACAACAGTTCTCTATTGGCAACTGAAGACATCACTGATAATCATAAGTATCAATTGGTTCTCAATAACCAAAATATATCTCAAGATAAATGGTTCTCAACAAGCAACCAAGAATATCTCAAAATCATATTGATCGAAGACTCCAAAATGGTTGAGTCAAACATGCCACAATATGACATCATCAAGAAATAAACCCATATTTCAGTCCCATCATGGCGACTAGAAAATAATTCAAAGATAACTGATGAATGACTGAAAAATGATTAGCTCAAGTGTCTCATACACATACCTCTCAGCTTCACATATGAAGACTGATGAACAATAACAATCAGTAAATAAAAACATTTCATAGAGCATACGATCACATTACCATGGTTGGGCTTATAAAGATTGAGACCAAATAAGATCAACATGCCATCATATCTGATAACCCTCGAGCCTTTGGTAACAACCTAGGACTAGTCAACACTAGTCAACCTAAAACCCAAAACAAAAAGCATATAGAATACACGATGCAAACACATGTTTTGGTTTATTAAATTCACATAGTTGAATAATGTGTAGGGGTTTCCAGTTTTCTGTTTGCAAGTATACTTCAAGTGTTTTAAGTTTCATCATTTGACCTACAAGTCAACCCAATTGTTCCCGATAGCATTATCCTTCCATTATTAAGAATTACATTCTAAGAATAACTTAAGGATAAATATTCACTAAACTGATCAACATTGACCTTAATTAAATTGTCCTTTATATTTAACCATGATCCATATTCTAATTGATTAACCTTTCAACTTTTTTAGGATCATTATTCGTTATATTATAAGAGGACCAATTATCATTCTTCGAATAAGAGATTATAACTTTATTAAAATGATTAATTAACATAGGTACACCATCCATGACCTATTACATTCTAATGGTTTTCAGTTAGAAACTTAATTAACTATTACTAGAGTTTGATTCTTTTAATTTAATCGTTATCATCATTGACAACTATATAATATCTGAAGTCATAATTCAAGTCATAAGACTTATCAACTTCGATATAGATAATCTACAATCTCGTTAAAAGAAATATATCAATTAAATCTTTATTACATAACTTAATTATTAATTAAATCTAATTAACTCTCATTAATTGATTTAATTAATAATTGCATAACCATAACAACATTCTAATTAATATCAGTTGACTAATAACTAAATAGAATTTTGTAAGTTAAAAGTCATCTATAATTTAGTACACAAATATTCATATTCATAGTTCAATAATAATAACTTGTTAATATTTAATAATAAGCTATATTAGAAATTTTATTAATAAATCTATAATGAACACATTCGTTATGTTCTTATTTTTATTTTAATAATAAAAAGTTATAATAAATCTCCAATACCAAGTATTATTATCTCAAATAAGTTTCTCCTATGTATGATAATTCAATTAATTAATACTCTAAATTATTAACCAATTCAATTTGATTAATATCTTTTACAGTACTTCAATCATTAACTAATCTCCTCTATATTAACTCTGATCATATTAATTGATAACTATTTAAACTATTTACACTATTATTTATTAATAGTTTGTTAATCCCAACAAACATTAATAAATAATAAACTCATCAAAACTATTATTAATCGATCTAAAGAACTTTACATAAGCTTCATTAGTTAACTCTTAATATCAATAATTTAGTTAATAATATATAACGTATTAATAATACCATAGTAATTCAAATTATAACAATGTTATAATAGTGACTTCATGTCAATTAAATCTTAATCCATTATCATTAAAGTCTCTTCATTTAAAAACGTAATATAAAATTACCATCTCTAAATTATTTAATATATATTAAATAGTATTTAATATATATTAAATAGTATTTAATATACATTATAAAAAGTCCACTATATAAACTATATTAAAAATATCTTTTCTTTTAATTTTCTCTCATCCATTTACTTAGATTGACTAATAATTAATTACACTTCTTGTACTATTAATTAATCTTAATTAAATTTGATTTAATTAGATTAGATAATAAACTATATAAAACTAATGCATATCAATAAAATTCTAATAAAAGAAGATTGCAATAATATCTTAATTCATTCTATGCTTTGATATATTATTTTTGTGAAGTTTAAGTGTAAAGAACTCTTGGTTATGGGAAATGGAGAAATATCTATCTTTGAATGACTGAGTTCAGGTCTATCCAAGGGGCAGTGACAGGACAATCTGTGATGAATTAAATTGTTTTTCTTAAAATGTAATTGTTTTCTAAATTTACCCATTCGTCCATCTAATAGGTTTGTCCATACGCATCTGAAAATATAATTTGATAGAAAGATTACATTTAAACATACGAATTTTTAACGTAGAATTTCTATTTTAATTTCAAATTTTGTCTATTTAATTTCACAATATAAATTCGAACCCAAACCCGATTAAGATCTAATTATTTCTCCTTAATTGGATCTAAGATTTTTCTATTATTTTTTTCTTATCCAAATAAAATATCTAGATTCCAATTTCAAATACAGAGAGTATTCAGACACATAAAACATATATGATGAAGACAAGAAGAGAAAGAGTGCAAAGGAAATATGAGAATATCACGAGTGCACCTGGACACTGATGCTAATTTGCCATGCCTCAGAAGTCTATAGAAAATTCATTCATTCTCCATCATTCACAATTCTTTCAAAAATCCAAGCCAATCGAATCCTCCAAATGATTAGAAGAGCTAGAAGGAGCATAGAAGCAAGTAGAAAATATATGAGCATATGAATCTTCTCCCATGCATGTAAGCTTTGAAGTAGCTCGAGGCTTCCATTCAGCTTGCAGCTTCTATTAAGCTTTTCATTTAAGCTTCTATGAATGCTTGAATATCAAGAGCTCTCAAGAAACCTTTGGAATGCTTCTTGAAACCGTTGAAAAGTGTCACCAACTAAGCATGGGTCTTTTCCAATTATTTTTTATGAGTCATAGAGTTGTAGACACCTTGTGCTTAATTGATGCACTAACCCCCGTGTTGTTAACACATGTTAATTTCCATGCAAACTTATAACTCCAATTTACTTTCTAAATAATCTCTATTTAAATTTTATAACTTTTATTTTAATTTTTATAACTTTTATTATTATTATTTTATTTATTACTTTATTATTATTTTATAATTATTATTAATTTTAATTTCTAATTTTCTTTTATTTAATTCCTTTTCCCCAATAATTAATTACAATCAAAATATCAAAGATCATGATATTTTATTAATTTTTTCAAATAAATAATTTATTAATTAAATCTATTTATTAAGACTTAATTAATGAAAAATTCACCATAGACCCCCAAGATAAAATATGAAAACCCATCATAGAACCAATCATACAAAATAAATCTAAAAAGTTAAAAATCACAAAATATGTCATTCGACACATTCGGTGGATATTCAACTCAGATACTTGTCCTAATTTTCCAATTAGGATAAATGGCTCAAAGGGTTGGGATTTGAACTTGAGAATTTATCTCTCCTCTCTTATCATTGAGATAATGTGATAGGGTACGCTCATCTTAGCAATTCAGGGAAGTCGATACCCGATACTTATAACCTACATAAAAATTATGCATGTACAAACACAATATATACTAAACTAAATAGAAAATGGTAGAAAGTGGTGCATCGTGTAGATCTCGACTAGCAGGTGACTACGACTCCCTTCCTTAACCACATCGGACACGCCATACAAAAGCAAACACGCAAAGCTAACAAGCACACCATACACATGCAAGTATAGGGTAAGTATCCATAAGAAAGCACATATGATAATAAATAATCTTACTAATCATCATTAATAATTGAAAGCAATGTAATAATCATCATCAATAATTGTGAACACTAAAAATAATCATCATACATACATGAAATGTAAAGTCTAAGTAATCTCATCACATAATAAACTGAATCCATAGCACAATATCTGATAATCTCAAAAGAATGCTGCTAACCAACAACATAAAACTAGTTCTAAAAGAGTTCAGCAATGATAACAAAATGTGAACCAGGGGCAGGCACTACAAAAGACATGATATACCAGTATCTGCACTAAAAAATATACTTGATTTTACTGGTGAAACTTCCATCTCCCCTTTAGAGCATATCCAAGAAGTAGCAAATGTCTGTAATATTCATGGTATCAGAGAGGATGATGTTGTTGTCAGACTTCTGGCCTCATCTTTAAAAGGAAAAGCATTACAGTGGTAGAGAGGCTTAGCTCATGGTTTTATAACTAATTGGGATGGACTAGGAGCAGGGTTATGCAAACATTTTGAGGATAGAAGTGACCATCTGTCACTTTGAGAGTAGCTGACTACTATAAAAAGGGCCCCCCATGAATGTATGACTGATTTTAACTATAAATTTCAAAAGACATGGGATAGAATACCTACTACAGTGAAACCTACCCCTGGTAATGCCTTCTTGCATTACCTTAGAGCTTTTAACAGTGATATTGCCACTACAATCCAAACTATGGGAGGAGATACCTTGCCTAATGCTTATGAGATAGCCATAAAAGCTGAGAACATCCTGATACAAGGAGGAAAGTTGGCTCCAAGGCCCCCTATGCCTTTCTTTACTGATGTTCCCAACCATCAACCAGCAATGGCCCCTCTTCCTACAACTTCTACATCACAATCCCTTCCTCTAGTTCCTCAAGCTTCCACATCCTCAAATGGGATAGATGAACTCAAAGAGATGCTCCAAGGTCTAGTGCTGAATACAGATAAAAGAGAGAAGACCCTGGATAAAAAATTGCAAGAATAGGGGAGGGAGTTGAAGGATCAAGGGAAGAGATTAGAGGATAGTTTTTCTATAATACAAAAAATGAGTAACAAAGTGGTGGCCTTCGAAAGGCAGCAAGCTCAAGGTGGCAAGCCTCCCCAATTCCAATATCAAGATCCAAATGGTGGTAGGCCTCCTAACAAGTGGAATAGCTCTTTTGATCAAGGTAGGCAAAATAGTCATGCTTCTACTTCAAACTCAAATCAGAATAGAGCTATAGTCCCTCAAAATAACTTGGCCCAAGATAGAAATTTCTATCCTTCCTGCAACTATTCTTATACCTATTACATGTGCCAGAAGGTAGAATCTTATTTTGCCCTGATTGACCAAGAACCTGCAGCAAAGAAATCATACAAGGAGGATCATCCCAAGGAGGCCTCATATATTCAAGGACGTGATGATTGCTCTTTCATGAATCATCAAATTGGGGAGCATTGTAATGCAAACCAGGATTCCGTTGCTCATAACACAAGAAGTAAGAGGATTCTATGTTTCTCTTATTATATGGGGAAAATTAGTCCACAATTGCATGATAGATTCAGGGGCTAGTAGCTCAGTAATGCCTAGGTGTGTTGCTGATGCTTTAGGAATGAAATATGAGCCCATTGTTAGGGATGTGTTACAATTAGATGGCAGTACTATCAAAACTGTAGGTATCCTTAGGAATGTGGAGATGGCCCTACATGCATGCCCTGGTTGCACTGTGATTCAAGACATATCTGTTGCTGAAGTCAAGCCCTATTTTGCTATATGTCTTTCAAGAGACTTCACTAATCAAATTTATAGATTCATATCTGCTAATTGGTCATATATGTCATTTAAGACCAGATATGGAGCCAATGCCTCAATTAGAGTTGAACCTCAAGCCCTTCATCACACTGAATCTTACACCCCCAATCCCATCAACATGAATTGCCCTATTCTAGAGATGGATGAAAATGACATAGTAAATGAACCTACCACTTCCATAGCGGAGATTCCTGATTTCTTCTTGGATGAGTGGGCAAATGCAGATCAGTTTGAGCCTATGTTAGAGACTCTTGAGACAGGCCTTAGTACATATTTCATAATAGAGAAAGATGCTTAAGTTTATGATCTTGTTGGGACTAATGATGATATAAATGAAACATGGAGTATGTACTTTGATGGCTCAAGGAATAGAAATGGATCAGCGGCTAGTGTTATGTTGATCTCTCCTGCACATAAGATACTACTTCTCCTTTAGGCCCCAATTCAGTTGCACCAATAATGTGGCTGAGTATGAATCTTTGATTCAAGGTCTCTTACTTGCCCAAAAGAGAAGAATTCAAGCCTTGAGAGTATATGGGGATAGTGAGTTAGTAGTTAACCAAGTGAGAAACTAGAATATCACTAAAAATGGCCTGCTCAAGTTTTACAAACACAGAGTTTGGGATTTGCTTAAGGGCTTCAATGCATTTAATATTCAGAGCATTCCTAAGAAAGAAAATAGACATGCTGATAGACTTGCAGCTGTGGGTGCAGCTTATGATGTACCAGGGAATCTTGAGGAAGAAAAGAAACAACAAATAAAGGTGGTAGTGAGGCCTGCCATCCCTGACAACAACACTCATTGGAAGGTGTTTGATTCTGATGAGCAAATTGTGAGTTTCTTGCAAAATGAGGCAGAATTCTCAAATAGAAACTAGTCAAGACTGCAAGATCAGTATGGTGATCAGATCATTCATCTCAGCTCTAACAAGTTGCCCAAGGGTCTCATTACCTTGGAGAGTGTCTTTAATCTTGATGATCAAACAAGAGGCAAAGGAATGAATCTAGCAGCAGAAAAGGATGATCATGCCCCAGTTACAATTGCTGATGAAAAATCTCTGAATATGGGAAAGGTATGTTCTGAAACTGAGCAAGAAAACTTCATTCATCTATGTCAAGAGTTTAATGATGTATTTGCTTGGACATATGATGATTTAAAAGGGTTTGACCCTAGTTTGTTTCAGCATACCATAGATTTAATTGATAAGGCCAAACCAGTAAGGCAAAAATAGAGGCCAGTGAATCCTAAGATTGAGCCTCTAATGAGGAAAGAGCTATCCAAGTTGATTGCGGATAATATAATTTTTCCCATCAAGCACTCATTATGGGTAGCCAACCTAGTCCCTGTTAGGAAGAAGAATGGAGAAATTAGATTGTGTGTGGACTTTAGGGATCTTAATCAGGCTTCTCTTAAAGATCACCATCCTCTCCCTTCCATGGAGCAAATTTTGTCTAGAGTTAGTGGGTCAAGGAGATTCTCTTTTCTTGATGGGTTTTCTGGTTATAACCAAGTGTTCGTTAAAGAATCTGACAGACATAAGACAAAATTTACTACTAAATGGGGCACCTATGCTTATTGCAAGATGTCATTTGGGCTAACAAATGCAGGTGCCACATTTCAAAAGGCAATGGAGATGGCCTTTAAAAAATTAATTGACAAGTTTGTCTTAGTATACCTTGATGATATAATTGTATATTCAAAAAATGTAGAAGATCATTTTGATCATCTAAGACAGGTATTTCTAAGATGTAGAGAGTTTAGGGTTTCCCTTAACCCAGCCAAGTGTGTCTTTGCTACAAGCCAAGGAAAATTATTGGGACACATTGTATCTAAGGATGGGTTGACCATTGATCCATAAAGAACAAAGGCAATACTTGCCCTTCCTCTTCCTAAACACAAGAAGGGGCTGCAAAGTTTCCTTGGTAGAATAAATTTTGTAAGAAGATTTATTCCTAATCTTGCTACCATGGTGAAACCTCTTACAACTATGCTTAAGAAAGGTATGGTCTTCTCATGGACCAAGGAAGGGAAGGAGAGTTTTGAAGAGATCAAGACAGCCATAGCCTCAGCCCCTACTCTCATGAACCCAAATTTTGAGAAAGATTTCATCCTCTACACTTTAGGTGGTGAGTCAAGTATCTCTTCTATCTTAACTCAAACAAATGACAAGGATGAGGAGTAGCCCATAGCCTTCTTTAGTGAAGGGCTCAAGGAATATGAAGATAAGTACAGCTTTGTTGAGAAGTAGGCCCTTGCGGTCATCAGAGCCTTGAAAAAATTCAAGCACCTCTTATCCCACAATAAAATCCGTTTGTTGGTGCCCCATGCTAGTGTAAAGGATTTCCTGTTAAGCAAGGATATCAGTGAAAAGAGAGTTGGATGGATCACTAAGGTAATGGAGTATGATGTTGATATTTAGATTACCAAGCTGGTAAGAGGGAGAGGATTGTGCAAAGAAATGTTATCAGGCCAAGATTCAGATGAAGAGGCTACTATGGTAATCACAGAGCAGCAGGAGGTAAGAAATGCTAATGGTCCAAGGAGCTGGATAAATGATATGAAGAGCTTCTTATCAGGGAATGGATACCCTCAAGGATTGGACAGAACTAAAAGGAGACAATATAGACTGCAGTCCATTCCCTATGTTGTAATTGATGGTATCCTATTTAGGAGGGATTTTAATAGGACCTTGTTGAGATGCATTGAAGAGGATCAGGCTGAGAGGATGATTAAGGAACTTCATGATGGCCCTGATGGTGGCCATTTCTCTGTGAGAACAACTTCCATGAAGATCATGAGGGCTGGTTATTATTAGCCATCTCTGTTCCATGATTGTTATGGATATGTGAGAAAATGTGAGAAATGTGCTTTCTTCTCAAGCAAACAGAGGCTTGCAGCTCTCCCCCTTCGTCCTATTTAGGTGGATCAGCCCTTTACCCAATGGGGGTTGGATTTTATAGGCCCCATTAATCCTCCATCTAGTGCAGGTCATAAATGGATTTTGGCTGCTACTAATTATTTCACTAGATGGATAGAGGCAGTTGCCTTGAAGGATGCCACAGAACTATCAGTTGTTGAATTCCTTGATGGAATTGTATCTAGGTTTGGTGCTCCTTCTACTATCATTTCGAACAATGCTAAGTCTTTTTTTGGAACCCAGATTTGTGCATGGGAAATGAATCACAATATCTACCTGAGCACATCATCAAATTACTATCCCCAAGGTAATGGTTTGGCTGAGTCTTCCAACAAGAATCTAATTAGAATCATGAAGAGGACAATAGAAGACAATCAGAGGGTCTGGCATAAGAAATTAAGAACTACTCTGTGGGCTGATAGGATAACACCCAAGAGATCTGTTGGGAATTCACTTTTTGTGCTAGTATATGGTAGGGAAGCCAGACTCCCAATCTCATTAGAATTCCCATCCTTGGAGTTGGCTCATCACCTTGAATTGATTGAAGATAGTTCCATGTCAGTAAGAATGGCAGAGCTAATTGAGTTAGAAGAAAAAAGAAATAAAGATATGCAGACCCTAGAGATACATCAGCAGTAGATGAAAAGGAGTTTTGATAAGAAAACTAGGGTTAGGACCTTCAAAGAAGGACATTTAGTTCTAAATTGGGATGCATATAGGAAAAAATCAGGAAGACATTCCAAATTTGATGCACTATGGAGTGGCCCCTATCTGATTGCCAGTTGCAAGCAGGCTAATGCATTCTAGCTAAGCCGGCCCAATGGAGAGGTTTTGCCCATTCCAGTCAATGGGATCTATCTGAAGCCCTATTTTTGAAGATTTGTGAATCCATTTACATAAGTAATTTAGTTTCTTTTCTATTGTTTTCTACTTTTCAAGAAGTGCGCGGGCACAGCTGTCTCCCTGTGAGGTAGCGGATTTTGAGGTGTCTCAGGTTGCAGAGGAAGTTTTGTTTTTGTTTCTAGTTGCAGTTGTAGAGCTAGGGCTTTCAATGTTTTGATCTCCTCACAGAAGGGTTAGGGTTTTGTAGTTCTCAGATTCATACTTTTCAGACCCTGTGACCCAATGGATTGTTTACAGGCACTGGTCATGCATCGAGTAGGCTCGTGCCCCCTGTGTGTCGCCAGAAATGTTGTATTTTAATCTTCCTGCCAAAATTCATAATTCATATTGCCCTTCCCACCTTTGAAATGTCCATAATCAAATAGCCATGGAAATATTAAAATACCAAGCTTCGAACCTTATAACATATTTTTTGCTGCTCGCAAGTTCTCTGCCATCAGATCTGAAGAAGATCGATAGTTGGCATTGTCTCGCCAATGGAAGTTGCACGGTTAATACGTTAGCGACATGGTGCTCAGAGGACACATGTTCAATGGGTCCAGCTTTCAGGGTAGACATGTTTCGGTGGGTTAAAAAAGTTCCACGGCACCGTAGGCACTATGCTGCTATCATGTGTCGGCCGAAAAATCTTCATAGTGACATAGCGCCTGATGGAAATATCTTATGGCAGGTAGGTTGCATCACACCTGGAAATGTTCACATCGAGCGGTTAGTTTCATAGGTCAAGAAGTCAGAAAAGCTGGTGGGGCACCATGGCGCCATCAGAAAACTCATGAGTTTTTTGATGGTGACATAGTGCCCAAATGAAAAAATCCATCGTGGCAAATCGAAGACAGATGGGTCCCATGTACCTCATCTGCCCAGTTGGTGGAGTTTGGTGCCATGGTGGTGAATTATTTGAAGACACGTACAAATTAGAAGACATGTCATCAGTTGGGCGTTATGGCGCTATGGGGATTTAGCCTCAATTTCCTCATAGCAACATGGTGCTTAGTTGACACGTGGCCGCTCTTTTGTCAAAGTCTTGGGTCTGCCAGGTCAGTGCTTCGAAGGCCAATAGGGAGGTGCCAAGTGTATGAGTCAGAGCATATGTGGTTCATGGGCCCAGCAATTTTTAGGGGATGTGCAGAGTACGAGGTGGTTCTAATCATCAGATTAAGATTGATCTACGATGGGTGCCATCGCGCTATGAGGAACTTCTCGAGGGATATCAATAGCGACATAGCGCCCAGGCGCCACGTATCCTGGTGGGACCATATTTTCATGTAGCCAGTGCAGTAAAGGGTTTGGGTCACTCGTAACCGCTAGATCAGTTCAGATTGATGGATGGTGCCATCTCACTATGGTGAACTTGCGCGATCTTTACCATAGCGACATAGCACCCTTTCGCCATGTGGATCAGTAGAGCTAGGTCTCACCAAAGTACGCCAAGTGTCATTCGAGTGTGGTGCATTTGCTGAGGTGGTGCCAGGTATGATGGGCTCGAGGTAAGAATAGTATAATGATACGATGAGTCTCCACGATCGTCAAATTTAAGGAAGATCAACAAAAGGTGCTGTCTCGCTATGGTGAAGTTGTGTGATCTTTACCATAGCGACATAGCGTCTTGCTGACATGTGTCTCGCTGGCAGACCAGGGTTGACAGTTAACGGCTGGAAGTCGGTGCAATCGTCGAAGTCAATATGGAGTTAGTTTTGATGTTGCGTCTAGATGGTGGAAAGGTGGCACAGTCAGGTTGGTGACCACCGTGGTTAGAGATAACAGTGGGGCGCTATGTCGCTATAATGACCCTCAAGGAATGGTGCCCATAGCGACATAGTGTCCAGTCCAACATAAGGAATAGTCAGTGCATGGGACCTTGAGGAGGTGAAAAAATAAAGAGAGACGATTGGCCCACATGACCTAGTTGGCACATAAGGAGCTATTTGACTTGCTTTGACCTCACGAATTCATGAGCCAAAAATAATGAATCAAGTTTTTGCCATGAGATTTTGATCTTGTGATCAATACCACCGACTCAAAAGTGAATACAAAGTGCAAGGACATTCTACCACCATTACAGATCTATCTACTATGTCAGGGGATGTTTTTTGGTGCCGTTCTGTCTTCTCCAGGCTCTTTCTCAGAGGAATATCAGATTTTTGGTACTCAAAACCATGAACTAGATCTTTGATTGGATTTTCAGGGTGAGAAGTTAATGCCAGTAGGTGAGAAGTAAATGTAATGCAAAAAATCCTCAGTTATGCTTGAACTATAAAGCCAATTTTGTGATCTTTTCTGAAGGGGAACTCCTTTTTTGATTTCTCTGCTATTGCTCGCAGGTCTGCAGTGTAAAATTCCCTTTGTCTCTGAGCTGTATAACATTCTGTATCATCTCCTTCAGCCATCAATGTGTATGTGCATCCATCTTGCCTCTCATTGGTGTATTGTTGAGATCTGTGACTTGCATACCATATCTATTTTTGGCCTATTGGATAATATATAAGTGAAATCCTTTTCCTTGTGTTATTCAGTTTGGTTTCCTGATCTGTATGTGGTTGTTGATTGACATAAGTCTGGGTGTGTATGTCTTTTGAATGTTATCTTGGTTTTGTAGTGCATATATGGGCAGAAATGAGTCTGAACACTCTATTTTTGTGCATCACCTCCTTAGATTAGAACTAGGTAGATTTTCTTTCTTGCTCTCCTTCTCCCTTTTCCTCTCCAAGAGTAGTTAGGTGCACCCTGATAGTAAGAGGAAGCCGGCCTTCTCTAGAGACTCAACCTCGCAGTTCAAGTCCCACAGCTTGGAGGTTGTTTCCATGTTTCACTAGGTTGTCCTCGCGCATAGGCCTTGGACAAGGGTACAAACCTAAGTGATAATAGGTCCCACTTCCCATATTATCTTTTTCATGTCTATGCTTTTTGCATGGGTGGTTGGCTCGACACGTCATCCAATGTGATGCTTCCACACGTCATCATTCTGGGACTTCCTCCTACTACAATACATATACGAGACCTGGAAGCCCAAAATTGCATAGGATGCTACCATGTGTCTTCATCCTAGTATTTATTTATACTATGGAGCCTCTACAAGGTTTGAAGGTTTAGAATAATGCCACATGGTGGAGAGTCCCATCTCTAACCTAAGTCCACCCAATTCACATGTATAGATCGACAACGAAGATACAATAGAAGATTAAATGATTGATGTTTGTTCTATTAAATGGAAAAGTGTGAGATCTTGCCAAGTGTCATCACTCTAATATTTCTTCATGTACTAGAGTCTCTATGAGACTCCATAGCCTAAAATGGCATGATAGTACTTTGATCCAGTACATCTTGTAGTCTCTTTACTATTTCTCAATCATCTACTAGAAATGAAGTAGATCTACATCGATGGCTGCATTTTAATATATCATCACAAAGACTTCCTATAACATCTAGACCATATATTTCAAAGAGAGACCTTCATCAGTGGTTAGCAATCAATTTTGGGAAAATCCTATTCCACCCCATGGTCAACTCTACATGTTATCCTTCTTGGCAACTTTGTTTGTCCATGGTACACCATTAGGGCTAGTTCTTCCATGCCTAGCTACTTCTTCAACTCTAACTAGCATGATTCTAATGCATTCCATAGCTCTTTAATGTAAATAATGGTCAAATTTTAGTGATTTGATCTCTTGTACCTAGGTGCACATGTTTTGGTCTCTTCCTATCACTTCCAACATCAGATTGCACTCCACAATCAACTATACAAGTCACAGGGTATGAAAGGATGAAACAATATACATCATAAAATAGAGTACATCATCTCGTAAGGTCTATGAAATAAAAAACAATATAACATGACATAACTATCCAACATAAATATAAGATTAGAAAGAAAGGAACATCTGCAAAAGCAAATCCAACAACAACATCCAATGGTTGGATCTCAATGGTATGAGAAAAATGCACTACCACCCAACCTCATGGAACCTAAATGGTCCACTCCTACTACACTAAGGAGGTAAACTCAAGTCCCATATGGATATCAAAATACAAGTCATAACCAACATCTAGGTCAAGGAAACACCTAAAAGCAAATTATCTCAAAGGGTACCAAGATGATAGTATCAACTAATCCTAGTGCCAACACAGACACGTAGGATATCTACTATAAAAGTGGGCAAGTGTCATCACATGACCCAATTCTAATGTTACCTTGGTAGCCTTGCTAGACTCTGGCCCCCTAGTGTCTCTATGAGGCATCAGTATTCTTTTGTATAGGCAAGGCATACTCATGAGTCAACTCTAAGGTTACCCTAGCTGTCTTTGAAGACTTCAGCCCCCTATTGACTTTATGAGTACCAATATCTTATTAATTCATTTTAAACCCATTTAATGAAATGTTATCACTTATTAAAACAACCTACAATGGGTTACCTAGGCAACAACTTAGGGCTCTGATCTCCATTGCAATCCACTTCCCAACATGACATACAAATAACCTACCCTAGCTCAGAAAAAGTAGAAGGTCTCATATGACCATAAACCATACATCAATTCTTAAACAAGCAACTAGAAAGCACTAAAATATCAATGGTCAAAATCATAGATTTCACACAATCATCCTAATAGGATTGATCCAAAATCAATTACACATACCAACCCATGACATTACATGACATCACCAAAAGACAAATCACAATAATAACCTCAGTCCTAAACAAGCAACTAGAAAGCAATCCAAAATATAAAAGATCAAAGACTCAAAGTTTATACTAGAAAAGTCATATAATTCAAGTTAGTTCTACACAAGAGAAATTGGAAAGCAATAACCACTAGCAAATCAAACTCATTGTAGAAGACATGTGACTACATCGAAATGGCTAGGCATAAAAGATCGTAACCAAAATAAGCCATAACATCACCATAGAACAAAACCCCCAAGCCTTTGGTATACATCCTGATTTGGTAAAAACTAAGTCAACCCCAAAACCCCAACACCAATAAACCACACACGACATACAATACATACAAAAATAACTTTCATAATTCATTATGTTTTGAGAACACAAAAGTTGAATTTTCACTAAGGTTTCAAGTTTTCATTTTTGTTTTAAAGTATTACAAATTATGGAGTATTTTATTACAATTAGGGTTCATGTTTTTTTCTTCTCAAAGTATTATAATTACCAAGGTTTCTGAATAATAAAATTTCCCTAGTATTGCAAATTGTTTTCATATATTTGAACCATATAAACAAATCCAAGCTTATAAAAGAAAACATTAATTCTCCCAATTAATTTCTTCGATTTTCAATTTACTTTAAAATTATATTTAAATTATAAAGTAATAAATCAAACTTTCAAATAATTAAATTATAATTTTAAAGAATACTTATTAAAATTATTAGTAATAATAATTATCAATTATTACCAAAATAATTTTATATTTATTAAACTTTGGAAAAAAATTCCCAAAATGGAATCTTACTAAAAATGGAAATTTTCTTGAAATAGAAACCTTCTACAAATGCAAATTATGCAAAAAGAGAGAACTTCTAAAATGGAAACTCTCCAAAAATGGAAACCTGCTAAAAATATAAATTTTCCTAAAATGGAAACCTGCTAAACATAGAAACTTTCCATAAATGAAGATTTACCAAACATTGAAACTTACTAAACATGTAAATTTTCCAAAAGTGGAATCCTACTAAAAATAAAAACTTTCCAAAAGTGAAAACCTACTAAAAATGGAAACTTTCCAACAGTGGAAACCTACTAAAAAGAAGATTTTCCAAAAGTGGAAACCTAATAAAAATAGAAACTTTCCAAAAATGAAAACCTATTAAAAATGGAAACTTGCCAAAAGTGGAAACCTACTAAAAATGGAAACTTTCCAAACACTTATCCTTATTTATTCAATCAAATAACAAACCTCTAAAATTTACCAAACCCTACCCGAAATAAAATACAATCTCTAATTTTACAAACAAGAGTTTCTAATTTTCAATTCATATACAAATGTTTCTCAGATGTAGAGTGACAAATTCATAGATAGGGGTTTCAACCCAATTAAATTCTGAAAATAGATTCACAAACATAGAGAAGACAGAGAAATCAAAGAATGAGCAACTACTACACAAACCCACAAGATCCTACCTAGATCTGATGCTAAACAATAGACTGCAAAGAACTTGCTATCAATTCACTTTTCCTTTAGAATCCTCTTCTCAAAAATTGGCTCCTCCAAACCTGTCTGTGGAGAAATGAACTATAATTCTCTAATAAAGAGTTTTTCTCCCAAATTAGGGCTTTGATTTTGTAATCCCATGAAAACCCTTTTTCCTTTATTATTTTTGTTCTAATTTCATGTGCAATCTTTATGTAATTAAATTAAATTATGCTTTATTAAATCAATTATTTATCTCTTATTAATTCAATGAGATGCTTTCAAAAATATATATTTATCAATTCAACTAAAAATATTATTTAGAATTATTATTTAAATAAAACACCTAAATAAATTATTATTAAATTAAATAAATATAAAATGCCAAAATTAGAACTTTAATAAAATCTTTAAATTTAATTCCTTTATTTAATTAATTTATCAATTAATTAACAATAATTAAATATTAAAATTTCTATTATAAAATTTCCATTAAATTAAATCATTAAATTATCCTTTAATTTGATTTAATTACAATTGAAAAACACCACACCCACAAGACTAAATATGACAACTCAACTGAAAACAAAGAACAAAATCAAACCCCAGGGTCAGAATCATGAATTCACATCACTTGACAAATTTAGATAGGTAAAAAACTAAGATGCTTTTCCTACATTGTAGGATAATTGGCTTAGGTTAAGATTTAGACACAAAAGTTATCTCCCCACTTATACCATTGAGATACTACGATAGGGTACACTCATCCTAGCAATTTAGGGAAGTCGATACTCAGTACCTGCAGTTTGTATAAAATCCATTCATATAAATACTCATACATTCTAAACTAAACATGCAATGGTGGGGAGTGGTACATCTTGTAGATCCCAACTAGCGACTATGAATCCCTCCCTCAACAACATTAGGAATTTCAATCATAAAGTAAAACATATGGGTACATCATACACATGCAAGTATGGGGTAAGTAACCATAGAAATCGCATATGAATCACACATTTAACTACCATCATGAAATACTCAGTACATGCAATCTACATAAAATCAATCCATGTAAATACTCATATATTCTAAACTAAATGGGCAATGGTGAGAAGTGGTAGATTGTGTAGATCTTGACTAGTAGGTGACTATGACTCCCTCCCTCAACCACATTAGGAATGTCAATCATGAAGTAAAACATATGGGTACACCATATACATGCAAGCATGGGGTAAGTAACCATAGAAACTACATATGAATCACACATCTAACTACCATCATGAAAACTAAAATCACCATATGAACATACATTTATCATCATCAAAATAATCCTAAGCACATAAAATCCATCTAACTATCACCATGAAATAACTAAAATCACCATATGAACATACATGTATCATCATTGAAATAATCTTGAGCACATGAAATAACTAACTCATCATATAAATCAACTGATTATGAAATAACATTTAATCAAATCCAGTAATGAAGTACCGATAATCATAAAATATATCTATCATATTGGCCTAAAATAATTTGGCTATACAATATGAAAAGTTAGCTAGGGGTAGGCATTATACAAGTAGATCTTCGATAGTTGCATTGACTTCATCTAAGCTTGCTCTTTGCAAATATCTTCAATTCTTTCTTCCATGCACATAGATTGTCAGTCATCTTTTCTACTAATTCTTTTCTTCTTTTCAGAGATTGAGAGAGTTGATACTTCAATTTCTTGATTTGATCCATGACCACATGTAGATCCAAATTTTCATTTTCAATGGCATTCTCTAGCTTGTATACTTCCATTGTCTTTGATATTTTCTCTCAAGTTGCTAAAATTTTATGATAAGAGAACCTTACTTTGATACCAATTGTTGGAAATTTAATGCAAGCTAGGTGACTAATAGGGGGATGAATCAGCAATAAATTAAACGTATTCTACTTATCCCAATTTGTTATGTTGTCTAATCTACTTGTATTAAAGAAATGTAAAGTAGTAAAATAACAACACCATAACACTTTGACACAAGAATGGGTAACCCATAAAACCTCCAAGTAGAAGATAAAACAGGAAAGGGAGTGACACCCATAATGCTTCATTATTGGAGTAATAAAGTTTTCCTATTAAGGCTTACAAATGATCAGTTCTAGTGATCTTACTTGGTCAAGAGTAATAAGGGCTGTTAGGTCCACCTTCTGAAAGGGTTTATAGAATACAATCAAGTATGTACTCTATTAGGAGTTTTTAAAAGTGATTGTTAGTTCCACCTAGTTAAAGGATTTGGGACTAATGCACCTATTAGGATGAATCAATGGATTGATCTTTGATGTACAACTCTGATTATCGATGAAGATCCTTTGAAGTAAATTGATCACTTGACTATGATAGATGAGTCTCTTCCTTTCCTTGGAATGCTTGTAGCCTTCAATCAGTCTTCTCTTCTATATTCTCTATCATGTTCTTCAACTAAAATTCTTATATCTCTTATTTGGTTAAACAAAATAATTCATACTTATATCCATCCAAATAATTCCTTTATAGGTTTGCTACAACATAACTAATTCCAAAAATGATTGCCAAGTCGGTTCAATGATGTAACTTGGGTCCAATGGCTTACTCAGGTGATGCTAAAGGTACTCAAGCAACACTATCACCTTGGTTAACTCTAGTACTCAACTAATACTAGATGCTAGTTTCATATTGATCACTCGATAGGCACTGCTAAATCAGTTCACACTGCTCTATCAACTTGATCATTGTATTGGATCAACTCAATTCTCATTGGATCTTGATAGATACTATCAACTTGGTTGACACTCCATCTTGGTAGGAATGGTCATCTCAGTTGACACTGCTTACTTTCTGCAAGGTTAACATTGATAGCTTGGTTCCTTTATGAGCTCAGTTAACACTACATACTGGTAACTTGGTTACTACTATTTTTTATTATGATTAAAATTTTTGACACTAATTGACAAAAGGACTTGACATGAGATTACCAAGGGTGTGATTTTTGTCCAAATTGTAGTTAAAAAATTAGGTCAAAATGCTATATAATTGATCCTAAAGAGTAGAGAGATGTGATGATTATATTAACCCCTTGTGCTGATAGGAAATAAAGAAACAATAAGTTGATAAGACTAAAGAAAAGAGAAAGACATGATCAAGACGAAAAAGAGGAGATGAATGCAATTAGCTAATACATCCACCAAAGGTAAATAGGACTCTCTCAACATTCAAGGGTAAAAGTACAAAGTTGTGTCACCTTTCAGGCTAACTTATCAGAATGAATGAATTTGAGTATTTCTATCCAAAAATCTATTTAAAATATATATATAATCTAGATAAATTCATTCTAGCTAAGTTATATATCGTCTCACACATTTCCAATTGGAAATGCCTATTAGATGCATGTTTTATACTAGTTTGTATCCAATTACTAAAGAAATTTAAAAAAATAAAAAAAGTGGCGTTTCAATAACTCTAACGATTTTTATTGATATTTTTTTAATAATATGTAAGCATTGTTTTATATTTCTTAGAGTCAAGAATATTCTCATATAGAGCTAATAATGTTTTAATTAGATATAGTATATTGTAATTAAAAATTTGTACAACCACATATTTTAACACTTAAAAGAGGTTTTGAGAAAAAATAAATTAGATAATATAAAAAAATCTAAAAATTATATGACGTTTTAGAGGAGAGAGAGAGTCCTCTTCGAGAATGTATAATTTTTTTCTTGGTTAGATTAAATTTGTTTTGAAAAAATGGGTGGGAGATTAAAGCTATTGATTAAAGATGAGTTGAGATTTCAATCCTCATAAAAGAGAAGATAGAGGTCTAAAGTTGATTTTTATTTTTGATTGTTCCAGGTATATGTGTTATCTATAACATAGTTTGAGATCAAAGGGAAATAAGTTTATTTCTATATAGTTTTGTGGTGGTAACTAGACCACTAATTTTCGGCATTTTTCAACACCTAAAAAATTATCTATAAAAATTAGGAAAATATATCAATTCTTATTCCAAATAATTATTAAAAAAACTATAATCCTAAACTTCATCCATTTCTTCACATTTCATTAGTTTATTTCATTTACAAATTCAAAATAATAATACCAATTTTATGTCATTGAAGGTGAACAATTATACTTTTGTTAGCCTTTTCCTTTACAAAAGGGTGATACAGGCTTGTGATTTTACCCTCTGAAAAATTACATAACCTAAGGTAGAATGAACCCTAAACTGAAAGCTAGTATACAAAGGTGCAATTGCAAGGGTTAAACCATTAAAAATACATTAACAACAAAATGCTACTAGCAATCCACCCTTCCTAAAACATCAAATACCATAGCAACCCAACTAGTAAACCCAACCCAGATACAAACATACATATTCACATAACCAGTAGTAACCATACTAAAACTACTAGTGGAAAGCATCAACCAAACATATCTAACAAAGTATCTAGTAAAGTGCATTAAGTTATCCCAAAAATAAACACCAACCTATCTACATAACTGCTAGAATGTCCACTGTAGAGTTTAAATCAAGACCAAAAGAGTATACACTCTTTAAAGTCAAATGACATGATAATAAAATTATTGGCTGGGCATAACCAACAGGAGAGAGTCATGACAAGAAAATTAAAAATACAAGTCCTAAACATTGGCTTTCTCCATCCCTTTCTTGGTCAATAATATTTTGGCCTAGTTTTCCACCAAGAAGCCATAAACCTTACTAGAGTCATCCACACCAAGGTTGTCCTCATCATTCTCCTTTTGTGAGAGCTAGAGAGTAGCATGAGTACCATAAGTATGGCCATAAGAGAAAAAATGGAACTAGGTGAAACTCTCTTCCAAGGCTTCAAATTTCTCCCTATGTGTCACCATCTCTTGCTTGATTTCCTTGACATTACTTGACACCTCCTGGCAACCAATACATTGTCTTTTCTCATCCTTTGTAGCATAAACTTGCAATACAATGAGCTTAGTAGAAACCCTCTTCCTAATTATTTTATGCACATGCATAGGGGAAGTCATTGTCATTAGTGAATCATCATTCTACTTTCCCAAAGAATAGACCGCTCCAAGAGTAAAGTCCACTATATTCATAGTAAAACTAGCCAACAGATGGCTAGTTTCTTGGCTGACCTTTTATTGAGGCTTAATTTCCTCTAACACTGAGCTAGTCCCTTCACTTCCTATCCCCTCCAACTCTTCCTCATTCCCCACTATCTTTTTTGATTTTTTATCATCCTTTTCACTCATTTCAAACTTCATTTTCTCACTAATCTTCTAGTTCCTATATGTTTTTTTTTTTCATTCTATCCTTATTCTTAGAAAGTCTCCCAGGCCTTCTTTGAAACCCCTCATTTTCTTTCTCAAACTCTATGAGGTCAATTTCCTCCTTGTTTTTAGCTTTCATCTTTTTCAAGGTCTTGGTCTTTTTGTGATTTCCAAAGGGTGTGGATAAAGGGAAAGACTTAGGAATGTCATCCATAGAGTAACCCCACAATTTCTAGGTAGAAATTATAGGTCCTAGTTGTTAATGATAGAGTGAGGAGGGGCTAAGGCAAGGTGGAAATCGTAAAACCTAACAATTAACCCTTGATGTAAAATAGTAAAACTTTTTCCCTTCTTTCAATCATGTAACAGGAAGAAAGGAATAAAATTTTCATCATGGTGAATAAAGTGATTCAATAAGGGGAAATGATAAAAGTAGAAAACCCTAAAATCTTCCCTCAAAGGTCAAGTACTTCATAAGAATGAAGCATACCTCATTCTATGGGGATGGGTGACTTTCTCTATTGAACCCACCTCTTAAACTAACCAACTACTCATTCATTTTCAAAAATATTTTCATATTGGTCCTATTTGTAACCTTCATGGTCATCTTCCTTTTATGTCCATCCATATAATTACCATTGGTCGTTGCAATGATATCCTCATTAACGTAAAAAGAAATACCTTTAATGATCGCTCTCCTTTCAAACTTGGAATCAACAAATTGGGCCCAATTGCTATCATCATACCTTGCCATGGATTCTACAAATAAAACCAGGGTGCCTTTTCTTAGAGCCATCCAAGTGCAAAATTTTCTTGTATAGCCTTTATTTTCAATGGCTCAATGCAAACCATATCTACTGCATTTTTGAGTTGTACTTAGATTTCGTCTCTAGGTTACCAAATTTAGAAATACCCTAGTTGCTTCTCATAATCTTTAGAAATAAAATGAATGTAGTTTTCTTTGTAAGAAGTTTAGAAGTTGAACTTTTGTCAGAATGGTAAGGCATGTGATTAAAAATCTTGTCCCTTCGATAGTAGATGTTTGTCTTAAACTTTCCCCAAATTCCACCTAAGCCTCTTGGTATTTTACTTCCAAAAGACATTTGAAGTTTTCATAATTAAGTAAAAATATTTTCTCTATGATTTAAACTTACATAATCTCCCAAAATCTTTGCTAGATTACATCCACTATGTTTCATAATTATATGATTGTATCAATTTCATTTACAAATATTATCATTAAAATAATAATATTTTTTATTGTTCTTATTCAAAATCAAATTTGAACCCATGCCATGTCTTAATAAAGTCACCATCCATAGGATCCAATAAAAAAATTCATTTTATACTCACTCATCGATCACTTTATATAATATTTTGATCCTGCTCAATTAGAGTGTGAATATTGACCATAATTGCCTCCATTTTCCTTTAGCATCTTAAACCCTTGACTTGCAACCCCAAGCTAGCCATAGCATCTACCACTACATTTCCTTCTCTATAAGTATTTCATACATCATAACTTTCAATCATACTTAGAAGGTGCTAAATGTCCCCCATAATTCCTGTTAATGAGCACTCTAGGTCATTATTACCTTTGAAAGTCTCCACAAAAAGCATAAAGTTACCTTCAATGGAGACATATTTCCATCCTGAGCTGACACTCAGCTTTAGACCCTAGAAAAGGGACACCTCCTAAACCACATTGTTGGTGGTATTTCCTAGGTTAACAACATAAAACATTAGGTGTTTATTGACATAATCCCTAACAATACCTCCCTTAGCCACTCCCCCATACCTAGCATCTTCATCAAAATTAATCTTTACCCTATGGATAACTAGATGTTTCCATTTAGTATTTCCTCTTTTTGAGTTATTCTATGTTGCCAAACTTATTAACTGGCTCAGGGAGGTTCCACTGAATAGAAATCTTTTTTTCAAAAATTTGTAGGGGATCTTGCCTCATTCTCCATTTACTAACTTCCCGATTCTCCTTAACTAGTCTAACAATGATATCACTCATAATTTCCTCCTTTTCTTATTTCTTAATGGTCCAATTGTTCCCCTCTTTTTAATTTCCCAAATGACTATGAGAAAGTGTCATATTCCACTTTAACCTCAGGAAAGGGTGCTCAAAGGGACAATCCCAATTTAGAATAAATTGTTGCAAATCAAGTTGAAAAACCCATTCCACATAAAGCAACTGAAAAAGGATTTCCAAATCATCATAGCAAATGGGTAGTGAATAAAAAATGTGTGAGATGCTAACTTCCTTACCTTTGCATGCATAGCACCAATTAGGGGTGTGGAATCCTTTTTTTCTCAAATTGTTAATGGTGAGAATTTTTCCATATAAGGTTATCTAGTGAAAAAATTCTCATTTGGGATAAGCTGGTTAATCCAAACATTTTTCCAATATGGTCGGGGGTGGATAACTTTGTCCAGCCACATGAGATATGCTAACTTCATAGAAAAGGTACCATCTAAAGTTCTTTTCCAGGAGAGCTTGGCCTCCTCGTGAGAAAGATAAATCATGTAAGCATTAAGTTAATTTTTCACTTCAATAGCTAGAGAACTCATGTTATTTGGTACCCCTTATAGAATATTCTTGAACTTTCATAGACTTTTTTCCCAAAGTTTCACTTGAACACATCCTACAATTGAGAGAATTTACTACGATTAATATTGATTAAGTTTTAATTTTTCACCACTTAAACTATATCTCTTTAGTATATACTTATTATTATATTTATTTTGATATTAAAATAAATCAAATATTAATAAATTCAAATTTTAAATTGCCTTTAATTATACATTATTAGTCTTTTAATATCAAAATAAATCATACAAAATAAATTAGTACATTCAACTTATATTATGAAATCTTAATTTTATTTATTTTGTTAAATTAAATTGGCACTTTTAAGTTCATCTATTATTTTAGAATATCAAAAAATTCTACAAACTTAAATATACCTACCTCAATTTGATAGGAACTTAGTTACTTTGCAACCTTGTTTTATAACTATACTATCCATCCAAAACTATTACATCTGGTGCTAATAAATATAATTCAAAATTTAAAATAAAATTCAAAAATTCATATTTGACATTCCTGCTCCGGAAATCTACTTTACATGTAATTGAAACCTAATTCTCGTAGGACGGAAAACATTAAAATGTCTATAATATGTTAATGAATACCTAAATTCATTTATTTTATTATCACATTAAGCCATTGTTATCGTACTAAGCTATGCAAGTCTTAGATATCGATGTCTATTTCTCTAGACCAGAAGTATAAAATATTGAGATTTGAGAAATACAATTTTTTATTTTCTTTTTGGGTATTCTTTCAGGTCTGATACCCAATTTGGCAGTAGTAAATAGAATTTCAGATAAAATAAAACTGGAATAATTGATTCTTAACCGGCTATGCCCAGTGATTCTATTCTGGCTCCAAGACAAATAATTAAAGATAAACTTTGGAATAATAAATACCTCGACATCGTAGATATCAATGTAGTTTCTTTATTTTAATTGCCCACGTCCTATAAATCGAGGGGTATTACTTTATGTTAAATGCAATCCAATTCTAATTAAGATGGCAGCTTACCAACGTCTTGCAGCAGCATTTTTGTTGTGTTTTCTGTTAGTCCTGCTGCTCACCACTATTCTGACACAAGCATCTCGCCCCACTTTTGTGTTTGAAGGTTAGTGTAAGTATTTATAGTTGCTTTTAAATATATTCAATCATTAATGATTTTGGTAATCTGTGAAAATGATCTGAAAATGATTTTATAGAATTACTTTTCTAATATGTATCAACAATGATTAATGATGATGAAATGTTATCTTTATTGCAGAGAAAATGGCGGTGGATTGTATTAGATGTGCCTGTGGACGTGTCAATTGCCCCTGCTGCGACGTAAAATGAGGAGTTATTTCCATTTTTCGAACAGCTATCTGAACTTTCTATTAAATAAGTGTTTAGTAGAGCACTGCAAAAATGAGTTGCTCTATTTCTGTGTTTCAAGTTGTGTGGACTTATTCTTTTAAGCAGTGTGAACTTAATATGTCTTTTAATGGTGTTATCCAAGGGCTCTTATTCATTCATCGAAGGAGTTCCTAGAATGTCGACAGTTAAATTGGAACAGTTTGATGCAATTCCCTATTGTGCGGACATAAATATCTATTTGTTTTATTTATGAAATAAAATATTGTGTACTTAGCAAGGACAATGCCATTGGCTCTTAAATTCCTATAAATGTTACTAAACTAGCAAGGACATGCCATTGGCTCATATATTGTTATAAATCATATATATTAGTGTCTATCTATTGTAGATTTTTTTTTTTAAAGAGTTAATTCACTCTCATGCAATTGGGAGTTCAAGAAAATTCTACAAGTACATTGTTCTTGCTGAAAAATGGAGATTATTTCCGAGGAAAAAAGCCAAGAAAATTATAGAGCTAAAGAGATTTGTACGAGAATATCAAAGTGGTGAAATAAGGATGCTTGAAGAATTATAGGCACAAATTGGTAAATTTTCATTCCTCTCCTAAATTACACATTTACCCAAAGAAATCAAGAGAATTGTTGGTAGGGTAAATTCTATAATTATTCAAAATGCCTCCTAGATGAGATTTTTTGGAGGAAGATAAATCATCAACATAGGAACATTTATGATGACTTCCTTGAAAAATTGAATGCCTCAATGATTTTTTCATCCAAGGGAAAGGAATTAGTTTCTAAATCTCCTAGATTAAATATTGATGAGGGTTTGTATGGTAAGAGGAATTTAATTATAGATGTGCAAACATCAATGGGTAGTTTGGAATTATCTGAGAAGTGGTTTCCCTAGTAAAAATAAAGAACTCCTCACAATAATATATGGGAGCTTGATGTTGGAAGGCTTATTATGCCAGGAGTCTTCATGGAAGATATGACCTTGTATTACAGTTGGTGAGAAATTATTCTAGGGATGGCCTTTTCAAGATTATAGTCAAAGTAATTAGAGAAATTTTTATGTTGAATCCTTACTCCACCCTTCATGAGGATATTTATTTTGATAAGTTACAAGAGAATTATGATTCTTAGAGGGTCTATCCCATAAATGGGTCATTGTAGGAGCACTTTTCCAAAGTAGGAAATCTTACATTGGTTATGTCATCTACCCTAGAACCATTTATTAAAAAATATTTTAATCCTAGAGCTTAGGAATTGTATAGTTCTTTATGTATAATTATTGGTAGGTATGAACAAGACTATGTTCTAGTTCCATTGATGTCCATGATGGCAAATCTTGCATTATGGAATGGACTCAATTTTTTAATTTTACATCTTATTTGGCCAAAGAAATACACAATGGATTGATAGGGAAAGTTGATAAACCCTTTAGATGGTATTGCCTACTCATGTGCATGTGTCTTTTTAAGGGAGCCTCTATTTTTGAGAAGGAGATGAGTTTAAAGAAGAAACACGAAGGTGAGAAATTGCCAGTACGGTTGTAGAGTCTTGATATGTCCTGAGAAGTAATGGATTTTAAAGTATTAAATAAATTACCACTTTTTTAGTGTATTTATATCAACTTGTTAGGACCACTTTGTTTAGATATTTAGCCTTACTCACTTTCTACAATGTATCAATATCTGATCCTTTAGTTAGTACTATGATGCTAGATTATAGATCTCCTCTTTCCAATTCATTTTGATCTCCTCTCTCATAAATTGTGTTATGTCCTTGACTTCTTTGATCAAATCTAGTCTCTTTTCTTATAAGATCCAAACATATCCTCCTTTTCAATCTCTTTGTCTCTCTTCACATCTCACTTGATTTATGGTTTGAACCCTCCCTAAATAGCCAATTGATGAACCTTCTAGATCAAGATCAACAATCTAGATTCATCCCTTTTGTCATTTACCCATCCCCTTTTTCTAATTGGATACACTATCTTCATAGGGATTAATGATCTTTAACAAAACATGGAATAAACTCCTTAAATTACTCCTTAATCACCTAAAAATGTGTAGAAGTCAGTGAAAAAGGTTTACCTCATTATTTTTGACATTCCAAACATATATATCAAAACTAGTTTTCTCAACAGTTGTATGTACCTTGATGCTCGATGATGACTAGAACTCATGCTATCACTTGGGTTCTAAATACTTGGACATATCGTGTAATTTGACATGAATTATCTTTCCTTATATCGATATCCAATAACTTCTAACTTATTCAACATATGTTATCACTCAGTTCATACTGCAATACTTGATAGCTAAAGACCTACTTGACTCAAACTAAAATCATGAACAATTCTAATATACACCACTCATACTTTATTGTATGACTCCATCATAGTGATGACCAACTAACTATGTCTAGGAAATGACTAAGTGTTTGACACTAATTGGCAACATGGTTGAGAGATCAACATAGTGACCATTTCAAAATAATCTTAAAGATATTAAATGATGAACATAACATCGTGAAGATGTATTCAACCATGATCCATGCTTGCTAACCTTAATTCTACCTCACTAAGAATATGCAACCAATCTACTTGCAACTATCTCTTATAGATTCTCCTACACATTGGTCTTCACAAAATGAGAGAACTCGTCCAATACTCACATAAAACATAAAAAAACATTTATGTATCATCTATACTCATCAAGCACAATCCTAATCTCACATACCTTAACTTTCTCTATGCCAACTTAGATGACTAAATATTTTTTTGTGATGTAAAAAATCACTATCTATCATGAACTTAGGCATATATGTTGTCATCAATAAAAAACATGTTATCAATACAAAAAAATTTCAAGTTAACATAGTACCTACCATACCTATAACCCTAACACTTAAATGATTAAAAATTATAAAAAATGTATTAAGTTTAAGGAGAGGATATTAGGGAGTGAATATATTAGGGGTATTAATAACAAGAAAAATGATAGGATTGGCCCTCAATACATAACCATGGTTAAACCATTAAAAACACAATAAAAATAGAATACTACTAGCACCCCACCCTTCCTAAAACATCAAAAACCATAACAACCTAGCTAGTAAACCCAACCTAGATACAAACATACATATTCACATAACACATAGTAACCATACCAAAACTACAAGTGGAAAGCATCAAATTGACATATATAACAAATAATCTAGTAAACTGCATTGAGTTATCCCAAAAAAAAACTAGACTATCTACACAACTACTAGTATATAGTAGAGTTTAAACCAAGAACAAAAAATATACACTTTTCAAAGCTAAATGACCTGATAATAAAAGTATTAGCTAGGCATAATCAACATGAGAGATAAATCACAAGAAAATAAAAAAATAAGTCCTAAACATTGTCCTTTTCCTTCCCCTTCTTTCCCAATAAGAATTTGGCCCATTTGTCCACTAAGAATCCATAAAGCTTAGTAGACTCATCCATACAAAGGTTGTCCTCATCATTCTCTTTTTGTAAGAGCTGGAGAGTAACATGAGTAGTATGAGTGTGACCTTAAGAGATAAAATAGAGTGGTGAAACTCTTTGCTAGGGCTTTGAATTTCTCCTTATGTGTCACCATCTCTTTCTTTACTTCCTTGACATTACTTGATAGCTCTTGGCAACTAGCACATTGTCTTTTCTCATCCTTCATAGCCTAAAATTACAATAGTGTGAGGTTAGTAGAGACCCTCTTCCTAATTATTTTATGCACATGCATTGGGGAAGTCATTTTCATCAACGAGTTGTCATTCTACTTTCCCAAATAAAAAACTTCTCCAGGAGTAAATTCCACAGTATTCCTAGTAAAACCAACCAACAAATTGATAGTTTTGTGGCTGAAATTTTCTTGATTCTTAATTTCCTACAACACTAAGCTAGTCTCTTCTATCCCCATCCTGTCCAACTCTTCCTCCTTCCCCACAATTTCCAACTAGAAATTATAAAACCTAAGAACTGGACCTTGATGCAAAATAGTAAAATTTTTTCCCTTCTTTCAATCATGTAAAAGGAATTTAAATTTCATCATGGTGAATAAAGTGATTTAATAAGGGGAGATTATAAAAGTAGTAGACCCTAAAATCTTCCCTCTAAGGTCAAGTACTTCATAAGAATGAAGAATACCTTATTCTATGGGGACAGGTGGCTTTCTTTGTTGAACCTACCTCTAAACTTCACCAAATACTCATTCTTCTTCAAAAATATTTTCATACTAGTCCTATTTGTAGCCTTCATGAAATTCTTCAATTTTTTTCCATCCATAGATTGACCATTGGTGATTGTGATGATTTCCTCATTTATGTAAAAAGAAGTACTTTTAAAGATTGCTCTTTTTCCAACCCAAGAATCAACAAATTGGCCCTATATGCTATCATGATACCTATCATGGATTCTATATTTGAAACTAGGGTGCGTTTTCTTGGAGCCATCTAAGTGCATAATTTTCTTATAGAGCCTTGATTTTTGAAGGCTCAATGCGCACCATATCCACCCCATTTCTAAACACTACTTAGAGTTCACCTCTAAGTTGTCAAATTTTGAAACACTGTGGCTATTTCTCAAAATCCTTAGAAATAAAATAAACATAGTTTTCTTTATATGTAATTTATAAGTTGAACTTTGGTAAAAATGGCAAGGCATGTGATTAAAAATCATTTCCATTCGATAATAGATGGACATGTGTATAACTTTATCTATACCTTTCCCCAAATTCCACCTAAGTCTTCTAGAATCATACTTCAAAAATCCATTTGAAGGTTTCATAATTAAGTAATAAACATTTCTCTATGTTTTAAACTAACATAATCTTCGAAAATCTCTTCTAGCTTACATCTACTATGTTTCATAATTATATGATCATACGAATTTTGATTATTGATATTATCATTAAAATAACAATCCTTTCCATTATTATTAATTGAAATCAACTTTGAACCCATGTCACATCTTAATAAAGTCACCACCCATAGGATCCGATAAAAACATTTCACTTTAAACTTACCCATCAATCACTTTGTATAATATTTTGACCCTTCTCAATTAGAGTGTGAATATGAACCATAATGGCCTCTATTTTCCTTTAGCATTTTAAACCCTTGACTTGCAATCCCAAGCTAGTGATAGAATCTACCACTAGATTTCCTTCTTTGTAAGTGTTCCATACATCATAACTTTCAAGCATAGTTAGAAGGTTCTAAATGTTCCCCATAATTCCTATTAATGACCACTCTAGGTAATTATTAGCTTTAAAAATCTCCACAACAAGCATAGAGTCACCTTGAGTGGAGACATGTTTCCATCCTAAAATGACAATCATCTTTAGACCCTAGAAAAGGGACATAACTTCAACCATATTGTTGGTGGTATTTTCCAGGTTACCAATATAATCCATGAAGTGTCTATTGATAGAATCCCTGGTAATACCTCCCTTAGCTACTCCCCCATAGCTGGCACCTCCATCAAAATTAATCTTTAAACTAGTGATAACTAGAGGTTTCCATTTAGTATTCTCTCCTTTTGAGTTATTTAGTGTTGTCAAACTTATTAACCACATTAGGGAGGTTGAACTGAATCAAAATCTTTTGTTTAGATATCTGCAGAGGGTCTTGTGCCATTCTCCATTTACTAACTTCTTGATTCTCCTTAACTAGTTTGAGGATGATATCACTCATAATTTCCTCCTTCTCTGATTTCCTAATGATCCAATTATTACTCTCTTTCCAATTTCCCAAACAAATATGAGCAGGTATAATATTCCACTTTAACCTTGACAAGGGTGCTCAAAGGGACAATCCCAATTTAGAATAAATTGTTGCAAGTCAAGTTGAAAAAGGAATTCCACATAAAACTACCACAAAAATGATTTCTAAATCTTCAAATAAAATGGGTAGTGAACAAAATATTTGTGGGATGTTAACTTTCTTAACTTTGCATGGATAACACCAATTAGGGATGTGAAATCCTATTTTTCTCAAATTGTCAATGGTGAGAATTTTTCCATATAACATTATCCAGTGCAAAAAATTGTCCTTGGGGATAAAATTGTTAGTCCAGACCCTCTTCCAATATGGGGGGGGGAGGGGGTGGGGGGTGCGGGGGGGACGATAACTTTATCCAACCATGTGAGATATGCTAACTTCATAGAAAATGTACCGCCCAATATTCTTTTCTAGGAAAACTTGGCCTCCTCAGGAGAAAGAAAAATTATGTAAGCATCAAGTTAATCTTCATATTATTCGGAACCCCTTATAGAATATTCTTGAACTTCCTTTATTTAGACGGGTAGTCATAGAATTTTTTCCCCAAAGTTTCATTTTAACACATCCTCCAGTTGTGAGAGAATTTACTATGAACCATGGTCTCCCTCCTAACCATTATCCTCTCAAAATATAACAATTTTCTCCCTTCCAACCATCCATCACAACCCTTCTATCAGAATCATGTAATTTCTTAATAAATTATTCCAAATTTTAGAACCCCTTGACTAGTTGTTTTCCAAAAATAAATAGACATAAGGAACATTGCCAAGGTATTTAGCCAGCACTATCCTACACAAACCCACCTGGTTCTCTATTAGTCTCCAATCCAACTTAGTAAGGAGAGCTTTATTTAGGTTGATAAGTCTTAGATCACACAAAATCCTCCTTTATTATTATGTTTACAAATGATATCCCAATTCACTAGGCTATGTTTAGTCCTTTCCTTACTCCCCATCCATAAGAAATTATCTCGAAGTTTCTCTATCTTCTTTGGCATGGCATTGGTTACCTTGAACAAGGATAGAAAGCATATTGAAACTCCTTGCAAAGAGCCTTTGAGTAGTTTTAACTTCCTTGCACTACTCAAAAGCTTACTCATCCAACTAGCAAGATTTTTTTATTCTCTCAAGGACATTATTCCAAAATTTATTAGAAACTTCTTTCATAGTTAATGGAAGAGCAAGGTAAGTGTTAGCAAGATTAACCAAATGACAACATAGAATGTAATTTATCCATACATGGAGGTTTTTAATCTATTTTAAAGAAATTAATTTTACTCTTAGTGAAGTTTATATGTTGGTTTGAGCTCTCTGCATAATAATCCAAAAAAAATGCCATATTCTTGCTTCCATAACTCAAGAAAAGGCAAATAAGAAGGTGTCATCAACAAACTATTTTATAAACTCTTGAGGGATGGTGGTAGTAGTCTTATCACCAATCAATGCTTCTGAACTAGCCATCTTCTAAAAAGATCTTCCTAGGGCACTACAATCATGATAAATAGATAGGGAGAGATAGGGTCCCCTTGTCTAAGCCCCCTCCTAACATTAAATGATCTGTAGGAGGTCCCATTAATAGTTTCCATCATTGTTTTGATTAATCCCACAACTTTATTATTAACACTAATTCTACTTAAAGCCTTGTAGAGAAATTCTCAGTCTACCTTTTAACATAAGCTTTAGAAATATCAAGTTTAAGAGCCATACGTTGAGTTCTATGCTTATCCATAGAGCAAATAATCTCATGAGTAGTCATGACTACATCTAGAGTTTGTCCTCCAAGGACAAATCACTTTTAGGGAATGTAATGAATTTCTCAAGTAAGGGTTCCATTTTATTGACCAAAATTTTAGAAAATATTTTATTCACTATGTTGTACAAGCTAATAGGTCTAAAATTAGTAAGGCTTTTAGGATCTTGGACCTTCAAATTTAGAAGAATAAACTTTTTATTAAAATAATATTCCATGTTGATGACTCAAGTTTCTTCAATTTTAGCCAAAAAACTCTTTAAGGAGTTTTTGGGGAAAATAAAAGAAAGAAAAACTTTGAGGATTTCTAGAGCTTCAATTTATGATACTACATATTTTCTAATCAAATAAATTTTCAATAAAAGAAGAAAATAAATGAAAAATTATAATTATAATATGTTTCTATTAAATTATATAACTATTATTTCAAAGTTAGTCTAGGACATAAGTATGATAATTATTGAAATTTTAATTCTTTATAATACATTGTAATATAAAATTTAATTTTCTAATCTATTGAAATTAAAGATTTTAAATTATTTATTCTATATAAATTCACAATCCTCTAATAATAATATATAATCAAAATGAAAGATAAATCAAGCTGAACCCATAATATGATATCTATAGACATCGAATTTATAACTACACTATCCATCCAGAACTATTACATCTCATGCTTATAAATATAATTAAAATTTAAAAATAAAAGAAAAAAATCATATTTGACATTTCTGCTTCATAAATTCACAATTCCAACCGAGAAGATGAAATTTTAAGAATTTAAATATGCGCCCTCTTTCATTTATATTCCCGCTGCTAAATGGACTCTACATGAAACCTAATTCTCATATAATAATAACGAAAAAGTATATCCGACAAACATAATATGTTAATGAATACCTAAATTCATTTATTTTTATTATCACATTAAGCCATTGTTATCGTACAAAGCTATGCAACGTCTTAGGTATCGATGTCTATTTCTCTAGACCAGAAGTATAAAATATTTATATTTGAGAAATACAAATATATTGTTTTGGTATTCTTTCAGGTCTGATAACCAATTTGGCAGTAGTACATAGTATTTCAGATAAAATAAAACTGGAATAATTGATTCTTAACCGGCTATGCCCAGTGATTCTATTCTGGCTCCAAGACAAATAATTAAAGATAAACTTTGGAATAATAAATACCTCCGACGTCTTAGATATCAATGTAGTTTCTTTATTTTAATTGACCACGTCCATGAAATCCATCGCCATATTTTCCTATAAATCCAGGGGTATTACTTTATGTTAAATGCAACGCAAAGGCAGTCCATTATCCAATTCTAATTAAGATGGCAGCTTACCAACGTCTTGCAGCAGCATTTTTGTTGTGTTTTCTGTTAGTCCTGCTGCTCACCACTGTTCTTACACAAGCATCTCGCCCCACTTCGATGTTTGAAGGTTAGTGTAAATTTTATAGTTGCTTTTATTTATATTCAATCATTAATGTTTTTGGTAATCTGTGAAATTGACCTGAACTTGTTTGAATTGATCTGTGAAATTTAGATTGCATGAGAATTTATTTTTGCCACAAATTTCTCAGATCTCACTCCGTGTTTTATAGAATTACTTTTCTAATATGTATTAACAATGATTAATGATGATGTAATGTTATCTTTATTGCAGAGAAAATGGCGGTGGATTGTATTAGATGTGCCTGTGGACGTGTCAATTGCCCCTGCTGCGACGTAAAATGAGGAGTTATTTCCATTTTTCGAACAGCTATCTGAACTTTCTATTAAATAAGTGTTTAGTAGAGCACTGCAAAAATGAGTTGCTCTATTTCTGTGTTTTAAGTTGTGTGGACTTTTTCTTTTATGCTGTGTGAAATTAATATGTCTTTTAAGGGTGTTATCCAAGGGCTCTTATTCATTCATTGAAGGAGTTCCTAGAATGTCGACAGTTAAATTGGAATAGTTTGATGCAATTCCCTATTGTGTGGAGATAAATATCTATTAAATAAGTGTTTAGTAAAGCACTGCAAAAATGAGTTGCTCTATTTCTATGTTTTAAGTTGTGTGGACTTTTTCTTTTATGCTGTTTGTGTCTTTTAAGCAGTGTGAACTTAATATGTCGTCTAAGGGTGTTATCCAAGGGCTCTTATTCATTCATTCAAGGAATTCCTAGAATGTCAACAGTTAAATTGGAACAGTTTGACGCAATTCTCTATTGTGTGAACATAAATATCTATTTGTTTTATTTATGAAATAAAATATTGTGTGTAGTTAGCAAGGACAATGCCATTAGCTCTTAAATTCTTATAACTGATACTAAAATAGCAAGCACACCTAGTGACTCTCATTAGCAGTATTTTACAAAATGAAGTTTGTGTGGAATTCATATAGCATAAACAGCAAGCCTTAGATGAAGGAAAGCTGCCCTTAATATCTAAAATGGAAAATTTAATATCCCTTTGAAAATGATTAGGCAATGGAAATAGATGAGTGTGAAAACATTTGTACCTTCCCTCCCAAGTCACAAACTTAATGAGGATCTATCCCCCAGTTTTCCAAATGCTTGGCAGGTGATCTCTATTGAAGCTTAACTGTAATCTCAGAATTTTCTCACCCACAGCTAGAAACTTCTTAGAAGATTTTTTGAAAGATATTTTTGTGTTGCATTGAATTTTCTCTCCCTCTATACTCAAACCCATAACCATAACAATGCTCTCTAAAGGGAGCATGAACTTCATACTTGACATAGTGACCCCCTCCTCCCACAAAATCACAATTTATAGATAACGGTTTAGGTTGTAACCATTCATGTTTTCAACATAAGATGACATCTATCCCTTTTCCTTAATCTTCCAAACCATGATCTTTCTTAAAATCATTACAATTATAAAGCTCAATCTGATTCATAAACCCTCCCATACATTGTTTCATCAAATGCAACAAAGAAAAATGATTTTACTACTCTAGAACCTAATCAACATAGGACCCCACAAATGGAGAAATAAAACTACTAGAGCTGACCTCTATAAAAAAAGTAAACTCATGAGCCGACCTCTATAAAAAAAACTAAACTCATGAGCAAGAAGAATAAGAAAGAAACTTCTTGAATTCTACACGCACCACCATAAGGGATAGGCTAAACTCCATCCAAAATATACTAAAGACAAAATAAAGTCAAATTTTTTTTTTTTCTAGATTTACAAAAATGTAGTGATCTTTTTCCAATTTTTTTGTTGTTTTTGACTACAAACTATGTAGATCATGAAGATCAAATGCTGAAAGTTTATAGAAAAATCCATGATATTTTCAATTTTGTCAATTGTACAGTTTTGATGGAGGATAGCCATGTCCCCTAAATTTAGAAATCCAAATGTACTACCTGAAAGGATTTTTAAAAAAAAAAAAAAAATACACAATAAGAAAAATACGCAACACCAGATTTATCCTGGTTCACCACAATAGTGGCTACATCCAAACTGTAGAGTATTGGATTAATATGTAAAAGACAATTACAAATGAGTAGGAGCAGCATATAAAAAAGCTCCAATAATATTACAAATGAAAAGTCTTAGGAAACCAAGAGACTCACTTATTGGAGGGAAGAAAGGTGTGATTGTTGGCCTTATTTTGTGAAGAAGCTGCTCTGTTGGTTGTGAATATATGTAGGAATGAGCAGAGTCTTTAGGGTTGCAATGGATGAAGTGCTCGGTCCCATGTCTATACTCAAACAATTTGTCTTTGTCTATGCCATCATGCCTTATTCCTACGCAACTATCTTGGCAGTGAATGTGCTTTATTTCATAGACTTGAGGTTGTGAAGATATAGGCCGAGCATTTGATTGATTTATGGTAGTGAAATGTTTTGAGTTTGCACTTTCATTGTGATAACTTCTTGAGTTCAAGAGGGAATCTTTTGACTGAGTGTGCCATGTATCCTCTAAGGAAGAGACAGGGGTAGGAGCAAGAACTGATGTGGGAGAGAGATTCTTTGTGGGATACAGCAATTGGGTATTGCCATGTTGAGAGTGTGTGCCATTACTCATCATATCGAGTAAATGAATGAATTCTCTGTTAGGAGTCTCATCTTTAGAATGAGGAAATACCTTGTCATTAAAGAAAACATCTCTGCTACTAATGATCTTCTTTTCAGTTAAACTCCAAAGCCTGAAGCCAAATTGATCCTCTCCATATCCAACGAATATGCAAGGCTCAGATTTAGGATCCAACTTGCTTCTCTTTTCTTCGGGCACATATGCAAAAGCTTGACAACTAAAAACTTTAAGATGAGAGTAAGAAATTCTTCTACCTTGCCATTCCTCTTCCGAAATTTTGAAGTTCAACCTTGAAGAAGGACTCTGATTAATGAGATATATGGCTGTATTACATGCCTTAGCCCAGAATTCTTTTCTCAATCCTACATTTGAAAGCATACACTGAGCTTTCTCCATTATTGTCCTATTGAGTCTTTTCACTACCCCATTTTCTTGAGGGGTGTAGGGTACAACTTGCACCCTACAAATACCATTATTTGCACAATAATTGTCAAACTCCAATGAACAAAATTCACCTCCATTATCCATTTTTAAACATTTGATCTTATGGCCCCTTTGGTTTTCAACAAGAGCTTTGAAAACTTTAAACTTAGAAAAAGCTTCATATTTATTTTCCATCATATATATCCATACTTTCCTAGTACAATCATCAAGGAAAGTAACAAAATTTTTTGCACCTCCTAAAGAGCTTACCTCAACTGGACCGAAGACATCCGAGTGTACAAGTTCCAATGGTTTTTCCTTGAGATTATGCCCATCTTTCAAGAAGCTGACTTGCTTTTTCTTTCCGTAAAGGCAATGTTCACAAAATTCCAAATTTTCTGATTGGAGACCCAGTAGTTGATCCCTTTTGAGCATTACCTCAATGCCCTTTTTGCTCATGTGGCCTAATCTTTGATGCCAAAGTGCTGCATCGCTACCTGTGACTATCATAGCAGCCCCTATTTTAGTAGGCTTTTCAAGAAGGTAAAGATTACCAACTTTTTTTCCCTTGGCAATGATTCTCGAACCCTTGGTAACTTTCCAGGTATCCGGATGTAAGGATGGATAATATCCTTGTGCAAAGAGCTGACTGACAGAAATCCGATTTCACTTTAATTTGGGAACATGGTGAACATTTTTAACAACCATTGCTCTCCATCTTCTAGCTGTAACAAAATGTCACCTTTGCCAACTATTTCGTAAGATTTGTTGTCTCCAAGAAATAACTCTCTAAATTGACCTTCATGGTAATTTTTGAAACAATCCATACATGAAGTGGCATGGAAGGAAGCTCTGGAATCTATCACCCAAGAATCTGATTTTGAGTCACTTGTAGAAAGAACTAGAGCACTTTCATCTTTATCATAGGTTGTATTTGCCTCAATGTTTCTCACATTTTCTTATGCTTTCTTGTAAGACCAACAATTTCTCTTTTTGTGGCCAGGCTTACCACAAAACCAACATTCTCCATTCCTACCTCTTGACCTTGAACGATTGGGTGATTTGGATTTCCTATGATTGTTATGGTTATTACCTCTATGATGGCTTCTTCCCCTTCGCTCGGTGCTGACCATGGTGAGAGCATCACCAGATCAGGAGTCTTTGCTACTCCTTCTCATGTCTTCACTTAATAATGTGGCAACAACTTCATTGTAGATAAACTTTGATTTCATAGAGTTCAAAGTACTTATAGCTGTAACTATAGGATCCCAACTATCAAGTAAAGAACATAACAAGATGATGGCTTGGGCTTCGTCATCTTGAGTCATACCAACCGAGCTTGCTTGACATAATAGGGTATTCAAATCATTTATATGATTTGACATCTTAGTCCCTTCCTTCATTTTTAGTTTGTAAAGTTTCTTCATAATGAAGATTTTGTTTTCAGCCAACGTCATTTGATACATATTCTAAAGTTTGTCCCAAACTTCTTTTGTTGACTTCTTGTTTGAGACATTGAACAAGATGTTTTTCGCTAGCGAGAGAAAAATGGATTCCATCCCCTTCTCATCCATCTTTTCCTAATCTTCATTAGACATTGTAGATGTTTTCTTAGACTTTCCTTCAATTGAGAGAGCCGAGTCTTTCTTAACCAGCAAGGAGTGCATCTGCACTTTCCACAGGCTGTAATTCTTGCCTGTAAATTTCTCTATTTTCATATCCTCCATCTTTTTGTAAAAATTCAACACTGATTTACCAATCTACACACCTCGTGCTCTGATACCAATTGAAGGGATTTAAATAGAGAAATAAAATAGACACAATAAGAAAAATATGCAACACCTGATTTATCCTGGTTCACCACAATAGTGGCCATGTCCAGACTATAGAGTATTGGATTAATATGTAAAAGATAATTACAAGTGAGTAGTATCAACATATAAAAAAGCTCCAATAATATTACAAATGAAAAGTCTCAGGAAATGAAGAGACTCGCTTATAGGAGGGAAGAAAGGTGTGACTATTGGCCTTCACAATACCAACACTACCATCGAGGAAAGGTAATCTACAAAATTATTACCATTTGAATAAGTGTGTCAAAAAATCATTTAATAAACTAAGGCAAGTAATTGATTGATGTGTCTTATTAATGATGTCCTTGTCATTTCATCAAACATTTGCAATGTGATTTAAAATATTTATGATATTCAATACATCACCCTCAATCACCACTTTTTCTAAATTGCAAGCAACTCAACAATGTAAGTCATTTGTATTCCCAAATTAATTTTACCACCCCACATGTACCAGCCCAATTACCAATACAATATTCACAAAAAATTAGTTTGAAGCAACTTGGGTTGGGGGAGGGAAAGTTGGGAAACCATTCTTAGGTTCCAATTCTAAGCAATGTCCCAATCCAAAAACTCTAGTGAGGAGCCATTCTCAAAGGGTCCGTTTAGTTGCCATAATAGGACTGGAATAGGGAGAGAAAATTAGAATATGTTTTAATTCATTATTTGGTGCACTCAATCAGAATTAAGAATAGGAAGACATATTCCAATTTTGCCCCTAAAATGAGCATATGTCTATGCCAAAAAATATTTGTTATTGGAATAGGCCATTTCTATTCCCTATATATATATTTTAATATATATTTTTTAAACAATTTATTTTAATATTTTTTATAACATTTTTAAAATTATATCTATTTGTTAAAAAAATGAAATTAATTATATTTCTCATTAACTTCAATGAATAAAATAAAAATGAAAATAAATTAATTTTTTAATGATTATTGAAAAAATTAACCAAAAACTAATAAATTAAAACAAAACAAAAAATTAAGAAAAATATTTTCAAAAATACAAAACTTAACCTTATTCATATTCTATTTTTGTACAACCAAACAATAGATTAACATATTTCCAATCGAATTCCAAGTGAACCAAACACGATTGGAATTTCCCTCTTCTATTCTCATTCCCCATTTCCATACCCATTCCATTTTTCTATTATAATTTTCAATTCCTATGCCAGCAACTAAATAGGCCCAAAAGGATGAAAAATATTCATACTTTCCTTGATGTTATGAAACAATACTTTTTAAACCATCCTCAAACTAGTATATATCAATCTTCCATCTAATAGGGGTTAGAGAGACATCCCAATATCAGTTACCTTATGTCCTTGTCTCACAATCAACACATTCATTAGCAACAAAAAATAAGATGGTAATCTAATGGTAGTCATTTGTAGTGATCCTATAACAAAATATTACTAGCACTTGTACTCCGTAAGTCCAAGGATCAAGCCGGTTGTGAAACAATAATACTATGATACATATACTCCAAGACAAGTGTTTTTGTAAATCTTCTTCTCTTACAGTACTAAGTAAAATATATATAGGAAATCTGCATGGTTATATTAGCTGACATTTGTTACATGTAAATATTAGCATGCTTTAGAACTAATTGTCCAAGTGTACTAGCTAAATCAACTTTTCTATTTTATTCTTGGTTGTTATATATGTATTTTAAATCTATGTAGAAGAATGGATGATTGTGTTGCCATCTTTGAAGAGTTCTGTGATCTAAGAAATCAAAAGTTATTAGCAAATTAAATCAAATTAGAATGCATGTATATTCTAGGTAAAATTGTGCAGATTGTGAAGCATGTTATACTTACCACAACTATACATAAAATTAGCAAAATAGTAGTATAGAGAGAGGGGCTTAACCTTCAAATTTTGTTGCATAGTTTTTGTGAGAGTGAGATGGCTAGCATTTTAGGACACTTCTTCATCAATTGACTATCATTTGTATTCACATTATTATCTAGACTTACTTTTTCAGAGTCTTTGACTTACATTTATATTCCAACAATTGTACATTTTGTTGTTCTGATAATTCATTTCCTCCCGCTTTCTGAATGTACTAGGTGCTTGTTCTCATTGCAGGAAACACACACTAGGAAAGTGTACTTGTAATATTTTGTCAGAAAATATTATCTTTGACTTTCTTGCGTCACAAGTCTGGATGATGCTTTCATTATATTTTAAATGTACCGGCGTGGTTCATTGTAGGCGAAATTGTACTTTCTTAAATTTTGTGTCGCACTCCTCCCAAGCAATGATAGAGAAGGGAAACCTTATCTGAATGCTGAAAAATAATCATTCTAGATGTGCTTATCTGTCTGGGTTCCATTTGAAGCTTCCTCTCACTTTCTCCCCTCTTTCGTCGTTAGGGTAACCCAAGCCTTCGATTCTTGCAGCATGTTAGCCATGGGTTATAAAAGTCGCTGACATAGACATAAAAAAATAGTGGAAATAGTAATAAGTGGCACCTGTAGATTCCAGAGGTCGTTTGATAATGTCAAAAATCATATTGCAGACGCCACATTACATGTTACTGATGTGTTGAGGAACATTGCCCTGGGAAAGGTTAGAGAACAACTTAGAGATATATGGAAGGGATATATGAAAGGCCATCCCTTGACACCAAAAGGGGAGAAAGATGCCAATGACATCCTCAATGGAGAATCAAAAATCAATGTCGTCTCTCGAGTAGGAATGTGGAACGCATACATTGAAGCTCATCCCTTGACCCCAGAAGAAGAGGCCAAGACCAATATTCTCCTCAATGCACCAGCTGAAAATGTTCTACTTCAGAGTGCATGACTCCAAAGTGCGCTTATGGCACCTGTGCTCTCCTACTAATCAACTGTCTGCCTTTTAAATAAGTTGCAACTTTTCACATCTTAAGGTGCACAACAAAATGGTCTATGTCTATGTTCCGTCTTCGCGTTTGTCTTTGTCTCTGCCTGTGTCTACATCTATATCTTATTGCGACAATAAGTTGTAGCTCCTCGTTTTCCAATTTGTGCTTATGTTTCATTTTCAATCTGATATAGTTTACATAAAATGATTTTTGTGAATATAAACAAGTGGCATAAGTGCCAAAGTTCTTGCATTCGAAGATATGTGTTGTCATTTGTTCAATGATTTTGATGGTTGAATAATGTTAGAGTTTATTAAAAATTTCTATTTTGGATAGAAGTAGTCTTCAAAAGTTTATTAGATTATGTAGAATATTAAATTGTCTAAGTAAATTTTAACCAATGCAAATATAGATTTCAATTTGTTGGTGTACATGTGGAGTTTGAATGCGAATTATGTGGTTTGTGCAATAGATGTGTAAGAGAGCATGGCTGGAAAATGGTAATTTAGAAATTGGATTTGTATAAGTTGTAGAATTTAGGAACTTTGTTAGATTAGAGTTATTGCATGATGTGGACATAATAAAGTTTTTCTTGTATAGAAATTGTGTCATCATAATAGTACATGGTGGCGTACGAGGGCAGGATAATAATTTGTAATCAAGTATCAATTTCATAATCTTCATTGACTCTAAGTAGAATAAATTTTTATTTTTAGATGAGAAATATAATATCTATTTTAAATGCACTAATTAAGAAAAATTTGAATAATGCCAATAAAGAATATCTATGAAAAAGAAGTGTACACTAGAATTATATAAACACAAGAAATATAGAAATATGCAAAATACAAAACTATGATTATAATAAGAATCTTTAAAAATCTATATTAAAATCATATATAGATGACAAGTATACACAATTATTCATTTTATAAGCAAATAAAATTACATGTGGAACTACAATAGCAACAAAGAGATAAGGAATAATAAAGAGAATAAATAGTAGATTTGAAATAAGTACAGTACAGTGGTTGGAAGAAATCTTTAAGTAGTCAATGAACATTCATTTATTTAATCTTTACTTATTAGAATCTACTATAGCTGAAGTTGAAGTGTCTTTATGAGAACAAAAATTATGAGATAACAATACTATGTAGAGGTTATTATTGAAAGCTAAGTACACATATTTTATGGCTGCATGAAGTCAAAAACTAACACAGAGTGTATACTACAGCTAGACTTAAGGCGTGTGATATTATGACAGCAGAATATGAGAATGAAATAAATAATTTTGCATGTGAATTGAAAAGTATGGACTATGTAGTAATTATTAGATCATTAAACAAGTGTAGAAAAGCATAAGACAATGTAAATATATGAGACACAATATATTATAAAGTAGTATGTATTACTTTAAATGTCTAAAGCATGAGATGTTTGAACTATATATGGTGCAAATAGCTGGACTAAAGCGATTATATGAGAATGAAATAAATACTTTTGCATATGAATTGAAAAGTATGGACTGTGTAGTAATTTTTAGATCATTAAACAAGTCTATAAAATCATAAGATAATGTAAATATATGACACACAAAATATTATAAAGTAGTATGTATTACTATAACTATCTAAAAGCATAAGATGTTTCAACTATATATGGTGCAAATTGAATGATTAATATAATATATTGGAATTAAAATTGTTTGAGTGTGCTTGTTAAGAAACATGTTCTAAAAAAAAGAGTTTGTGCTTATGTAAGTTTCTTTTTGAGCATTGGTTGTTTTGAGTATATCAAAGAGAAAAAAGTTTCTATGTAACTCATAAACAAAATGAAATCATGTAGAATTGTGTTGAGCTCTATGAGATGTATGCATTATGACTTCAATCTTGATAATATGTCACCTGCAAAAGAAGATCCATGTTGGGGAAAAGTTAGGACTGTATAATATGAACAAGTAGAAATTAAATTTTAAATATATAGATGAATAGTACACCAACCTATGTTGGTGATGTCATTTGACTATTCTTGAAGTAGAGTGGCATGTACAATCATGTTATTTGGATTGAGTGTGAATTTTCCTTTCAATATGAAGTCTTGTAAAGTGAATATGAATGCCGATTTTCCAGAAATATATTTCTCATAGGTCATGTTTTTTAAGGAAGGCCATATTTGTTGGACACTATTTTTTTCAGCAAAGCAATGGATTATTTGGTTATTGTTGTTTGCTATAAATACCTTTATATGTAGAGAGCGTATGTAGTTAACCTATTCTTTGCATCTGGTGCAATGAACTTGTTTGTTGTCTAGTATACCATAGTTATCAAATTTAAAATTAAACTTAGTATAGAAGGCATGGAATGGATTACAAAAGGCATTTTTAGGCTTTAGAACTCCCAACACCTATAGAAAATAACATGGTGTTAGTATGGCAATAAAATGGGGAGGAAGAAATGAAGAACAATAGGCATTTAATTTTTTTACCTTAAATGTTGTGTGCAAGAAGTCATGGAGTTGTTGAGTTGTCCTTTTGTCATTGAGTGGACAAATATATGTTGCAAGAGTAGTGTGAAGAGAGTGTTTTTTATCAATCTTTTTTGCAATGCTTCTAAAGAGAAGTATTAGTACTTTATTTTTATGTAGTTTCTCTTGCATTTGAAGGTAGAATTGGGCAAATTTGGAATGCATGTACAACTATTATTAGGTAGAAATGTTAACTATTTTCTTTATTTAAAAAAAATAGAACTATAAAACTACAAAAGAAAATAGAAATAGTGTGCAAAGAATATTGGTGCTTGATCCATGTTCATGTGACCAAATTTGATGTCAAGTATGTATTTCGATCTTTTTTTGTATGCTACTACGACTATTGCACCCATAAGTCTTTTGTACTAGTGAATAAGTTCTTTATAGTTGTGCTTGGAATGAACTTGTATTCAATTGACAATAGTGGAATTGTTTCTACTATGGTAGAATCATTCAAAGTTAATATGCAATCTAAATCTCCATGATCATATTCAGTCTTTGGTCCAATGTTGAAATCTATAATTCCTATAGTTGTTCCTATAACTATTTTATTCTCTTATTTTTATATGAGGTTTCTTCCAACAGTAACTGTTATGGTCATTTCACCTTTGTAGCTTGTCAAATCCACATGTAGAACTTCTAATGTTCTTGTTCTTCTATCAAGGATAACTTTTTACACAATGAACACATTTCTTTGAAAAGTTTTGCTTGATTTTTTGGCATTTAAATCTTCAATAGTTATTGGCCTTTGAGTACTCAGTTTTTGCCTAAGGGAAGTGAGCAAGCATGACATTAGTTTTTAATTTTCGTAGTGGTAAAAAAATGTTATTAGTTTAAATGTTGAATGTAATTACCTTTTTACTATTCTATCTTTGTTTGGATCTACTTCATGTGTTGCTCTTGTTGAATCCATTATTGTGGCAAGATGGAGTCAGAATATGTAAAGTGTATTTTTGTACTGATTGTTCTTTGAACTCTAAATTGTGTATAAGAGGGGTTGAAACATGGTCATGGTCGAAAGTGAATACTTGTGAAGGTGGCAAGGTGGTCCGTCCAATAGGTTTTGTTCTATAAGTGGAACATATATTTGTGGGTGTGTTTGTCCATATATGGTCGATGAGTGTCTTTTTTGTAGCATGTGCTTCATTCAGGATGAAGTTCATATTTTATTGTTGCATCTATTCAATGAATCTTTGTGTGGCTTTTTTTTTTATATACATGTCAAAATTGAAGTTACTGATAATGAAAAGAGGAGCATTGCTAGTTATGAATGTGACTATTTCATAAATTGCTGTCATGATTTTAGAAAATGTAGTATTAGGTCATACATAAATGTTGGAGATATTGAAGTCAGCAGTATGGTGGCTTGGTGTCAATATAATGGCTTCAATATTTTTTGTTCAATGGTGTTTTACTTTGAGGGTGAGTAGATTCTTTGATAGAGAAGTTGCTATACCATGTATGTTGTACATCATATGGCACTAGTCATATTTTTCAAGTAGAATGTTTATGTATGGTGTAAATATGTGTGTTTCTTGTAAGCATAGAATGGTTGAGAACATTATGTCATAGTCAATGGTAAGCTCATGTGTGTGTGTGTTTTTTTTTAAAAAGCTACAAGTGTTTAATGTGCACAATATTATGTGGGGAAAAGAATTTGAGCATGCTAGAGGCTTGTCAAATTTCTATTGTGTTGTTGATTGTAGGAAACATATTTCTTGCTAAATTTGTTCTTTGACCTTAAAATTTTTGGGAAGTAAAGGACTTAATAAAAACAATGATTGAATTTTTCTTATTCAAGATAGTGTCATGAATGCTAATCCATGTTGTATTATGCCGGTTGGATCAAATACAAGCCCATCCATTGTTAATCCTTGTGATCAGTGAATTGTTTGAGCACATGCAATTTGTATTGGGAATTATTTTCTAATTTTTATTTTCCCATTACTATCTTTGAGATGGGCCTTGCAATTTGAGTTATGGGAACCCAATATTTTTCTATTGTTTGAATGTAGTATTGATCTAGTGCTTTTTTTTATTGTTTGCCAACTTCGAAGTCATTGAATTGGATCCATACTATATCAAAATCATGTTGTTTTGTGTATGACTTGAATATTCCATTAGACCCATTTACTAGGTCATCTTGTGTATTTTAGTTTCCTCCAATAATCTCAATGAGTATGTTTGGTTTTAGGATAATTTGTGTTGGTAGTGTTGTTGCATGGTTGTATAGTCATGTTGCTAAATAACTGTCATCTTCAACATTAATTGCATCTAATATTATGTGTGTGCCTATAATTGTTGAGAGAATATTGTTGTTTTGTCTATTAACATCTTATCTTCTATAAAAAGGTAGGGAAATGTTGGGTTAGATTGTGGTGGTTTTAAACAATTATAGTTTATGTATTGTATATCTTCATATGTTTGTAAACCTACTCATATTTTATTGAGTGTTGAGACAAAAAAAATTATCATTTTTTTGTATTGTTGTGGTTAAAGAGTAACAGTTGACATTGTCTTTCCAAAAATTGTGAGGTATTAACTCTATGAGAATTTGTTTGCTATCAAAGACTAAAGCATCTAGTATAGGGAGGGCCTGGTATAGGTCACAGAAGATTGTGTCAAGGTTCCCAAAGTATGTAGTAGGAAATTGTTTAATATCTCATAATCATTTGTCAATGTATCATAGAAATGTAGAGCCCACTAATGAAATTTTGTATATGAGAAGTACATGTAGTTTAGTAGAGTTCTTTGACATTGAGTCCGTAATTTCTATGCTAAGTGAGACAAATTAAAATTTGTTGAAAGGTATGTGGAAGGCTGAATGTAGTGTTGTTCCTCTAATGTTATATGCTACTTTTCATGTGTATGTAGTTATTAGTCCTTTTAGTTTATCTGGATTATTATCTATAAAATTGCTATATAGACATATTAGAGCTTCATAAATAGGTTTTCTAGTAAATATCTTTTCTATTCTAGTGCCTCCTGTTAGGAACAAATGCAATGGAGTCTTTAAATCTTTCATTTTCTTCATAATAACATCATTGACAATTGCTTGTTGTTCTTTGTTTAACATTGTTCTCAATTTGTAGTACTCATTATTATCTATTATTTGTGGGCATCGAGCAACATCAAATCCATTTTGAGATATGTTTTGCAAGGTTTATGGAATATGGTTTGCATATCTTCATGTATATTATATTGGTCTTCTTGTTTACCTAATATTTCTATATAGCATGTATTTTCAATGTTGCCTTCATTTTCAATTAGGTCATTGATAGCTTTATCAATGTTGCCCCATGTAGAGTTTGTATTATAGCAAAAATTTTCTCAATTCATTTGGATAGTACTCTCTTGGTGGAAGTATACCTTTTCACAAGACTGTAAATTATGTTTCAATGTGACTTCGCTTACTATGAATGGCATGTACAATAGTAATTGTTCTCTAAAATGATTTTATGTGTAAATGTGTTTGTTGAAATTAATAAATTGTATAACTCTTGGTTTGTTGTTGAGTTGAATTTTTCTTGCATCTTTTTTGAATTTTGACACAAATTCTATAAAGCATATGTGTGCAATAGTGTGAGGGCATTTCAGGTAGTAGTCAATTATAAATTTTCACATGACATTTGAATAGAATGATCAGATTCTTTTTTTAAGTCTTTTGCAGGTTTCAATATGAAGGTACAATCATTATCTAATCTTGTATTGTTAAAAATGAACTTTCTAGAGCTATAATTTAGAGGGAGTGATAGAGCAAGATGTGTTGCTTGTTGAGAGAATATTTATTGCAAGTTTAGTAAAACATTTCCAAGCCTTGAAATCATTTTGAATGCATCAATATTGTCTTGTTTTTGGTCTTTACAAATTTAATAAAATACAGTTTTCATTGTTTTAGCAACTTTTTTCATGTATGAGCTACAATATATAGGTGTTGCGTATGCATTGAGGATAAATTGTGCATCCATATTTGCCTTCCATATCTGAGATATTTTTTTTGGTGAAACTATTGTTTCATACATGAGAAGGCTTTCATTAAAGATAAGTAGTAAGTCAATTGATTGTTGATCTTAGGGCCATTATATATTCATCCTCATTGATTAACATATCACCCAAGAAATTTTGGAACATATATGTAGTGTTGTAACTTTCTTTTTTATCTAAATGTAAGAATGCAAGTGAATGTGTATTTTTGGTTGTTTCAAGTAATGACTCAAGTATTGTAGTCTTCCTTACTGGTGAAATTGGAAATTGAATCTACATTGTATTGTTTTAATTTTTTGTATTGTTTTGTATGATAGTGCTTACGTAATATGGCTAGATGTGGTTCTAAATCTTTTGTAGCACATGTGATATAGTTGTCTAAAAAATCTACAATGCTTCTATTGGTTTATATTCCATATATTGGTTCACCTTTTACCCATATGAGAAAATGGTTGTGTTCATTTCCACAATTTTGGAATTCAGTTATAGAGAAATAGTCTATGACATTTCCAAAAAAAGGAGTTGTTTATAAATATCAATTTTTTTAGTGCATTTATCCTATGTCTATAGTATCAAGCACAAGTTATCAGGTCTCTTTTAATTAGTTTGTATGTATCATTTTTATTTTCATTATTAATATTTTGTTTTGTTGATAACTAGTAAGAGTTATGAAGTTCTTCGAGCACAATGTTGAGAGGTAGCCAATTTTGTCGAGTACTAGTGAATGTGAAGAAAAAGGCTAGTGGCCTAAATTGTCATATCATTTTGAAAATATTTTTTTTAATTGTTGTGTATAGTCAGGAGATATTTGTATTTTTTGAAGTTGACATAACCAATATCTAATTTGAGTATTTTCTCTAGTTTTGTTTTATGTTTGACATATTTTTCTAATAACATCCTTCCTTTTAATTGTCCTTTTCATATTCTAATCTGCATTGTTGATAGCACTTGTTGAATGAGAATTTTTATTATTTTGAAAAATAGATTTTATGTATGATATGCAAAATTTCTATTTGAATTTAATAATTTCCATTGCAAAAAATTTTTGGTAGCTGTAGTTGTTCAAAATATCTTCATTGTGTGGTATGCCAAAAAATAGTGTTGGAAAATTCATTTCTTATGCATATTTGTCTCTAAATATTTCAATGGGGTAGTTGTCTTGTGCAGTGCAATGTCTATTAGTTTGTCTTGCATGTTGTGAATGTTGTTTGATTTAGTGAATCTGTGAACTAGAGTCTAACATGGTTCATGTTCACTATCACTTTCAGATTCTACTTCACTCATGCTAATTTTTGGGTTTTGAATGTCATTGTTGGTTTGAGGAGCTTGTTTCTAATTTTCATTTAGTTGTACAGTTTACATTTTGTATAATGTCGTGGTTGTTAATTGTTGAAGTGCTTACATGATTAGAGTTGGATGCACAATGCCATTTTGGAAGACATTTATGTATTCTATATGTCTTTTCAAGGACATAGCAACTGTTGTTGTATTATTAATTGATAGAGGAAAAACTCTTTGTACAATTTTTGTGTTGACTAGGGCATTAATAACTAAACCTGTCAAGCCCACTTGTGATCTCTTGTATCCAAGTTCTCATATTTGTGCAAATGCAATTTGTAGCAAAACTAGGAGTAAAAGTAGAAACTTGTGTCACCCTTTTGTAAAGAAAAAGGCTAACAAAAGTATAACTATTCACCTTCAATAACATAAAATTGGTATTATTATTTTGAATTTGGAAATAAAGTAAACTAATGAAATGTGTAAAAATAGATGAAGTTTAGGATTATAAATTTTAATAATTATTTGGAATAAGAAATGATATATTTTCCTAATTTTTATAGATACTTTTTTAGGTGCTAAAAATGCTAAAAATTAGGGGTCTTGTTCCCACCACAAAACTATATCGAAATAAACTTATTTGCCTTTGATGTTAGACTATGTTATAGATAACATATATATCTAGAACAATAAAAAATAAAAAATTGGCTTTAGACCTATATTTTTTCTTTTATGAGGATTGAAATCTTAGCTCATCTTAAATCGATAGTTTTCATCTCCCACCTCATTTTTAAAAACAAATGTATTCTAACTAGGAGAAAAATTATACATTCTAGAAGAGCACTCTCTCCTCTAGAATGTCATATAATTTTTAAATTTTTTTGATATGATTTAATATTTTTTTCTTTCTCAAAATTGACATATTTTCAAGTGTTAAACTACGTGGTTGTAGAATTTTTTAATTACAATATACTATATTTAATTAAAATACTATAAACTCTATATGAAAATATTCTTGACTCTGAGCTCTATAAAATGGTGTTTACATATTATTTTAAAAAATCATAAAAAATAGTTAGAGTTATCGAAATGTTACTCTTCTAAAATAATTTTATTTCTTTAATAATTGGATACAAACTAGTATACAACATGCATTAATAGACAGTTCCAATTGGAAAAGTGTGAGGCCATATATAACTTAGCTAGAATGGATTTATCTAAATAATATGTTTTAAAAATAATATATTTTTAGATAGAAATACTCAAATTTAGTCATTCTGATAAGTCAACCTGAAAGGTGACACAACTTTGTACTTTTATCCCTAAACACTCTTCTAATTGTGTTAATTGTTGTACATATTGTAATGGATTGTTCATTCTGATATTATGTGGACTTGCATATTTAAGAAGAATGGAATGCTTTAATGCAATATGACAATTTTGACAAATTAAATTTGTTAGTAGATTGTTAAATGATTTGACCAATTTCTGATAGGTTTGTTTTTGTTTATTTTTGAATGATCTAATGTCTTTTGTGAAACATACCAGTTGACAAATAGAACATGTATACTTTGGTGTATCTTTGATTGTTTCTTCAAACACTTGTATTGGCAATAATGTTGTTTTAATTTTTTAAGGTATGGATTATTTATATTTTAAGTTAGAAGAGGTTTTCGTGTGGTTTGATTGGAATTTTTAATGTCCCACCATTGCATTTTGACATATAGAGTAGTGGGAATCAAGTTCATAATTCCCTCATATGTTTTGATTTAGGTGATGAAGAGATGTATGTTCATTTGCTTTTCATTTTTGGGCCATGATAATTTATGTTTTGATTTTATCAATGCTCTATGAACTTTGCTAAATGGTCATTGTTGCATCTTGTATGTTTGATTTAAGATGAATTGTTTCCTTAAGCTCTTGGGGGTGGGTATTGGGTTTTTTGTGTGTCAACATTCATTGTAGATTGCATGAGAGGTTCAAAATGTCCAGATAGTGGATTAAGATTGTTGAATAGTAATGAGTATGATTTTGTATTTGAATTTTTGTTGAAATGCAAGTAATTTATCCCTTCTTTTGATGAACAAATAATTATTTGTATATTCAACCACTTTGATAGCCAATGTACACAAAATATATCTCCCCAAAGTCCAATTTCTATATTTGGTGTTGTTGGTTTTGCAGACAATTGCATTCTTCATAAATATGTTTCAACATTGTTGACTTTGTGCAACTCATATAGAGTTTGTGGATCTAATTCATGGTTGTAGGAGTGAATGGCTTCTAGTTCATGTCTTTCTAGGTAGGCCAAGAAATAGTGAAAAATGCCTTTGCACAATTGTATCAATATATGTATTGTTGAACAAGATTTCTATCGAGTCAAAAAGGAAATCCACTATATAATATTTGAATGTCTGCAATCTATAAAGTCCTTCTTCCCTAAGCATGTTATTAATGTTACAATCTTGAATTTGTTTATTGTTTTCATAGTTCTCAATGTCTACAATTTCTGTATTTTTCATTTTTAGTTTGTGTTGTGGTGATACTAGAACAGAATATGATCTACTTCTATATATCCTAAATTGAATAATACAAATAGAATATGTGTGTTTCATTTTGGAGGAACGTCTAACAATAAGCTAAAATCAAATACATTTTCCTTTCTGGGCGAAATCTAAAGTTATTGTACACAAAATTGGAATAATGCCAATAAAATATATGTCAAATATATATTGCTACAATAATATAAGTAGTCAAAAGTGAAAATAAATTATATATTTTGGGCAAAAACTAACAAAAAAGAAATTTCATTTGTGAAAAAATAGTAGGTATAAAATACATGGGTAGATGAAATTCATACCTTAAGTGTCCAATCTTCTTAATTGATTTTTTTGGCGGTGTTTTCTATTTGTGTTTTATGTTGTTTATGCAAGTTAGTATCTATCCGTACCTATCAAAAGTAGCAAGTATTTTTAGCCAAGTTTAGTTTGGAAAATGTGAAATAAATGGTTACTCAAAAGATTGATTGACTTATGATCCTGAAATACCAATATCGTAGTAGATGCAAGTCAATAGATAGTTTATTTGATAATTAAATATTTCTTGCAAATTCCTATTAAGAGGTCTTAATGTGAAAAGGTAATTAGAAAATTTTAACCTTATGGCTAATGTGTTCTGGTTCATGGTTATATTTGAGTGTTTATAAAATGTAGTAGACTAACTACAAGTATTTATATGTTGAAAAGCCTATAGAAAATGTGTAATGAATAGATGAATATATGATTACATGATGAGTGTGAAAACTACTATAATCTAAAAAGAAAATGGATAAGTACATAAGATATACATCATATTTGGAAAAATTGTTTCCAAGATTTGAAAAAATAAAATAAATTAAATGCTTTGGTGGCATAAGTTAAATGCTTTGGTGACATTTGTAATAGGATTAATAAAGTTTTACTAATAGAAAGAAATACAAGAGAAATGAAAGATTTAATGAATATCATGAAGAAGCATATCTAGTAATTTCAACTTTAGTTTTCAAAAGAAAATGCAACAAAACCCCTCAAAATAGAAAAAAGTTGAAGCCAAAAACTAGACTCGAAGAGTTCGTTTCTTGCCTCAAATGATCACAAAGTCTCCTTTCATCGGTGACATTGGTTTCCCCTTTATGAATTTTCCCCTATTTTGCCTTCAATTGCTACTGCACAAAAGGAATCAAAAGATAATAGTAAAAAGTAGCAGAATTAGTCATTATAGGGTGCTAGGGTTAATAGTGATAAAGATTAGTAATTAAAATGAAAACCTCTAGAACTTCTGGAGAAACTTCAAGAAGAAGCTTGCAATGGATAAACCACCAAGCTGACCTTTCGGAGCCCTCTTGAGACATCACATCATTGTGATGGTTAAACAACTATGTTTGCAAGTCCTACCCTACCCATAGTTGGAGGAACCAGATGAGCAAAACAAGCCACATGAACAACATATTCATCATCTCTATGCAACTCTCTTTTCCTTGACTTTATCTAATATGTCGCTACTTTTTATAACTAAAAAAAGAGGTGGATTAACTGTAGAGTTCAACTAAAATGAAAAAATGATGAACTATTAAAGGTAATTAATCAACTTATAACTAAGCACAATCCTGGGCCAACCATTTTTTTTTGGGTCAGGCATTTCTTCAACATATACTCAAAAACTTCACTTTCAATATATCATACAATGCCTATTTTATCCAAATGAAAAGAAAATTTGATTCTTTGGTCAATTAGATTTTGATTTTGTGTAGTTCAAACTTCATTTTTGTGTGGTGCATAATAGGCTTGTTGCAGTGTATGAGGAGCATTTCAATGTTAACCAAGTTCAAAGCGATTGTTAACCAAGCTCACTTGGTTACCAAAGACATTTTGCAAGAAGATAGTGTCTACTGAGCTCACTTGGCAGTCAAAGAAAATTTGGCATAGAACTAGTGTTAACTTATTTTTCCTTTGGTAACCGAGTCACAACAGTATTTCACTTTCAATAGAGCTTGGTTTTTAATTGTATTGACATCTTAAGGGATATTAGATTTGTTTTTTTGGTAACTTATCCACCCCTCCCCTCTCAATTACTCCTCTTATATTTCTAGCAATTGGTATCGAAACATTTGGTGCTTGCAGAGAAGGTTTCAAGGACGTAAGCTAAAGATCAAGATGTCATATAGAAGGGAGATTCCTAAGCTAAATAGAGATAACTTTCAAGAATGGAAGGAACTTATGAAGTTTCATGTGGAAACCATTGTAGACTAAGGCCTAAAGTATATAAAAACACCAAGTATGTGGCACCTACTACAACTATGATTGTGGAAGGAATTATAGAAAAGAACAATCATAACATTCTGATGATTGATATTGCTTCAACTCAAATGAACTATGCTGAATTTGATGAGGTAAAAGATTGTGCTTCTACTTATGAGATGTGGATCAAACTAAAAACTATATATGGAGGTGATGATAATGTAAGGAGAGATAAGGTAGAAAGTCTTAAAGGTCAATTTGTTCAGATGAAGATGATAGAAGATGAGAACATTGCATAGTACAGTGAAAGAATCGAAGCTAGTGTGTGTTCAATCAGAGCTTAAGTGGGAAAATTAATGATGTAACAATGGTAAGCAAGGTACTCAGAACCCTTCTTCCAACTTATGTAGTTAGTGTGTTAGTTACTTAAGAAATGATACATGATCCTAAGAATAATATAACATTGGATGCATTAGTGGGAAGGTTGACTACATTTGAGTTAGATAATTTTGATACTTATATTCCTAACTCTAGTAACCTTGAATCTACATTCCAAGACAAGCTATCACACAAGAAGAAAGCCACAAAGTCTGAAAGAAAGAAGACTAATAGTGAAGATGAAGATAGTGATCTTGAAGTCATTGAAGCATTGCTAGCAAGAAGATTTTCCAAAGAAAAAATTCCCTTGATATTTTTTTCTTGTAAAGGAGTTGGTCACATTCCAAAGAAAAAATACAAAGGAAAGAAGGATTTAAAATGCTACAAGGATAAAGGTAAGAAATTTTATTACATGGAAAAAGATTCTGATAGTAGTGAAGAAGATGAACTAGTGTGCATTACTGTTAAAGACGAACCAAATGATGAGAATGATAGGATGGTGCTTATCTCACATGTCAATAAAAATGGTACATGGATTATTGATAGTGGTTGTTCTCACCACATGACTGGTGATACATCTAAATTTGAGTACTTGGAACACTATGATGGTGGAAGTGTCAGATTTGGAAATGATGAATCGTGTTATGTGATGGGAAAAGGTTGTATTGCACTAACCAATGTTCTTAGATGTGATAATGCTTATTGGGTTGAAGGAATGAAGCATAATCTACTTAGTGTGGCATAATTGAATAACATTAGATTCAAGGTAGAATTCATGAATAGAAAAGCCAAACTTCTAGATAGAGATGTAAATCTAGTTGGGACTAGTAATCAAACACAAGGCAATCTATTCTACCTAGATTTAATAGTCAATTCATGTTTCATAGGTCAAGTAGAAGAAAGTTGGTTATGGCATGAAAGATTATGTCATGTAAATTTTGATAAATCAGTCAATATAAGAAAGAACAAAAGGGTTAGAGGCATTCCAAGCTTGAAGAAACCTGATATGGGCATGTGCAAGAACTATAAAATTGGAAAAATGGGAAAGACAAGTTTTAAAAGAAAAAACTATCATTCTGAAAAATTCTTGGAGTTGGTTCACACAGATATTTGTAGACCTATTGACATACAAAGCTACACTAGAGATAAGTATGCTATTGTGTTTGTTGATAATTATTCTAGGATGATGACAGTTATGTATTTAAAGGATAAATTAGAAGCTTTTCAAAATTTCAAATGGTATCTAGTTAGAGTTGAGAAGAAAACAGGAAAGAAATTGAAATGTATAATATCAAATAGAGGAGGTGAATTCATCCCTGATGAATTTAATGAATTCTACAATGAAAGAGAAATTAAGAGATAGGTATCTACACCTGGTAAACCTTAGTAGAATGGTATTGCTGAAAGAAAGAATAAATTAATCATGGATTGTGCAAGGACACTAATGACAGAGAAAAATGTTGCTATCAAATACTGGAAAGAAGCAATTAGGACTACAATTTATACCTTGAACCAAGTTCGGTTGAAGAAGGGCTCAAATCATACACCTTTTGAATTATGGTATGGCTATAAACCTAATGTGTGTTATTTAAAAGTATTTGGAAGAAAATGTTATATTCTAAAGGAATCAAGAAAAGAAAAATTTGATGTAAAAAGTGATCAAGGCATATTCTTGTGATATTCTAATAAGAGTAAAGCTTAGAAATGCTTGAATCTATCTACTCACAAAGTTATAGAAAGTGCACATGTGAAGATTGATGAGTTTGCAGAAGAGTCTGAAAAAAAAGAAGGAAAAAACTTGAAGACTATTGAAACTTTGTTTACTATGATCCTGATACTTTACCTGAATTCAATGTAACTAATAGTTAGTAGTCTTCACCACCCGAGTCCCTAAAATCCTAGTTCAACCTGAGTTGCAACTAGTACAACCTTAGTCATAGTCTGAAGGACCTGTGTCATAGTTAGAAGGACCCAAGTTTTAGTAGGTGCAAACTGATTCATCTGATAAACCCAAGTCATAGATAGTGCGACCTAAGAAAAATTCAAAAGATCATGGTGAACCTAGTAAAGTCAGAAAGAAGGAGCCTAAACTTCCTAGATATGTCAGAAGGCATCATGCACCCAAGAAAATCATTGGAGATCAGCCAGTTGTTTCAATGACAAGGAACAAACTAAAAGGCGCATGTTTTCTTACTAAATTTGAATGTAGAATTGTTAGAGATGCATTAGAAAATGAAAGCTAGATAGAAGTAATGAATGAAGAAATTGATTAGATAGAAATTATCAAAACTTGGACTCTTGTTCCTCGACATAAGGAAAATAATGTAATGGGCACAAAATGGGTATTCAAAAATAAGTTGTTCAATGAGAATGAAGAAGTTTCAAGAGACAAAGCAAGATTAGTTTGCAAGGGTTATGCTCAAGAGGAAGGTATTGACTATGGAGAAACATTTTCTCTAGTTGCTAGAATAGAAGGTATTAGAACACTTCTTGCATATGCAAAACATAAATGATTCAATGTATATTAGATGGATGTGAAATAGACTTTTTTGAATAGAATCTTAGAAGAAGAAGTCTACATTGAGCGACCAGAAGGTTTCATTGATCCTAGCAAAAGGGACATGGTTTGTAAACTACATAAACATTTGTATGGTCTCAAAAAAGCCCCCAAAGCATGGTATGAAAGGTTACATAATTATCTCATAAAGATTAGTTTTCAAAGAACTAATGATATAAACAACCTATACATCAAAGAATGACCAGATAAGAAGATTGTATTGGCAAAAATCTTTGTGGATGACTTGTGTAAATATTTTTATGTAGAAATGAGTAAGGAAACTAAAATTTCAATGTTTCAAGAGATCAAATTCTTTACATTGGCTTATAAATTCAATAGATGAAGGATGATATCTATATTAGTCAATCAAAATACATCAAGGAGATAATGAAGAAATTTGGAATGGAGGATTCTAGACCAATTGGAATACCTATGTCTACTAGATATAAGCTTTCCAAAGATGATGATTCCAAGAAGGTAGATCAAACTGCATACATATCAATGATCGAAAAACTTCAATATGTGGTACACACAAGACCTAATATAGTACTAGCAGTTGGTGTGGTGGCTAGATTCTCTGCTAATCCTAAAGAAATCATATGATGACAATAAAAAGAATCGTGAGGTATATGATAGGTACTAAAGAGTATGGTTTGTGGTATAAGAAAGGAGGAAACTTTGATTTGAAGGCATTTACTGATATAGATTGGATAAGAAGTGTTGATGACAGGAAGAGTGTTAGGATTAAACCATAGCCAAAAATAACAATTACATGCAAATATAACCAATATCAAAAAATAATAGATCACATAGAAAAGAACACAAGACACCAAGATTTAACATGGTTCACCCAATCCATGGTCTACGTCCACCAAACAACAAGTCTGATATTATTACGATCCAGTAATTACAACCAAATTACAATTTGTAATCCCTTATAGCTCAATACTGCCATAAGAACCAATTTCCCATCACAAACATGAAATAATCTCTAACCCTAATCTCTTTTATACAAGTATTTTTACTACTTTAGGGTTATAATTAATAATTACATTTCGGCCCAAGCCCTAAAGAATTTATGAAGTATGTATAGTATTTTGCTAATCAATCACCACAATCTAACAATCTCCCACTTGGGGACTAATTAGACTCCACACTACACAATAATCTCCCACTTGGAGACTAATCCTATAGCTATGCCCCTACTCCATGAGGCTCCCACTGGATCAAACCACCCTAGCCTCTACTATTCTTTTATTCATGTTCAGTCTAGAAGACCAACCAAAGATGAAGAGGAGTTCAACTTCTCCCTTGTTACTACCTTTGTCAAGATATCAGTTGGATTGTCATTTGAATGTATCTTCTCCAGCTTTAACTATCCATCCTCCAAAATTGATCGAACGAAATGGTACTGCAATTGTCTATGTTTGGTCTTTGAATGCAGAGTTGAATTCGCTGCAAGATGAATGGAACTCTAACTATCTATGAACAAATAATTATCCTTCAAAGGATGTCCTAATTCTTCTAAGAATAACTAAAGTCATATCATCTCCTTGGCTGCCTCTGTAGCAACAACATACTCTACCTCTATAGTGGATAGAGCATTAATCTTTTATAACCTAGAAACCCAACTCACAACTACCCCATCAATAGTAAAGACATAACCTGTAGTACTTTTCTTGGTATCAACATCCCCTACCCAATCTGAGTCAACATAGCCCTGTAAATTAGTAGTAGAGCTCCTAAAGTGTAGACTCTTATTGGATGTTCCTCTCAAATATCTGTGAATCCATTTGATTGCATTCCAATGCTCAATTCCTGGATGACTCATATACCTACTAAAAACTCCCACTACATGTGCAATATCTGGCCTTGTACATACCATAGCATACATCAAGCTTCCTACAGCTGAAGCACAGGGTACTTTGGACATCTTATCCTCCTCTTCTTGTGTTTTGGGACACATCTCCTTAGTCAACTTCAAATGACTAGGTAAAGGTGTGCTGATAGCTTTAGCATTCTCCATAGAGAAACTTTGCAACACCTTATCCACATAATCAGCTTGAGATAGCATCAATGTTCTATTCTTCATATCTTTACAAATCTTCATACCAAGGATTTTTTTTTGATGCCCCCAAATCCTTCATAGAAAATGCATGCGCTAACTAAAGTTTTAGCCCCTTAATATGATCCATGTTAGACCCAACTACAAGAATAACATCAATATATAAACATAAAATAATGTAGCTATCATCATTCAACCTCTTAAAATAAACACAATGATCTAAATGACACCTGTGATATCCATGCTCATGCATAAAACTGACAAATTTTAGATACCATTGCGGAGGTGCTTGTTTCAAGCCATATAAACTTTTCATCAATTTTCACACTAAGTTCTCCTTACCTTTGACCTCAAAACCCCATGGCTAAGCCATATATATCTCTTCATCCAAATCACCATGAAGGAAAGTTGTTTTAACATCAAACTGCTCTAAATACAAATCTTTAGTAGCCACAAGACTTAAAACAGTACGAATAGAAGTCATTTTAACAATAGGAGAAAATATCTCATCAAAATTAATGCCCTTTTTCTATGCAAATCCTTTCACAACTAACCTAGCTTTAAATCTTTTCTTACTTCCATCCTCTTCTTTTAACCTATAAACCCACTTATTCTGTTAAGCTCTTTTACCTATAGGAAACTTGCATAAATCCCATGTCTTATTCTTTAGCAAAGAGTCCATTTCATCTTTCATTGTAGACTCCCACTAAATCTTAGTATCTACCTACATAGCTTCATCATAACATTCAGGTTCACCAGCATCAGTAAGTAAAATAGAATACAAAGAGGGAGAAAATATTTTTGGAGGTCTAATTTGCCTTGTTGATTGTCTAACATTCACTTATGTGTGTGGTATTTGTTGTTGTCATTGTTGCACATCATGAGGAATGACTGGAACATCATCTTTTGGAGTATCATCCAACACTACATAATCATCTTCTTTCTTCTCTTGTTGCTGCAATAGATCTTTGTACAACACTTTCTCATTGAATATAACATCCCCGCTTCTTACAATTTTATGATTTTCAAAATCTCAAAGCCTATAACCAAATGCATTAATGCCATATCCAAAAAATACACATTTTTTTGACTTAGCTTCTAGCTTGGTTCTATTTTTAGAATCTATATGAAAAAATGCTTCACAACTGAAGGTCTTGAGAAAAGAAAAACTCGCCTTCTTACTAGTCTGTGCTTCCTTTGGAATACCACAAGCTAAAGGAGTAGAGGGATCTCTATTAATCAAATATATAGTAGTATTAATAGCCTCCACCCACATGTGTAAGGGAAACCCAACATGCAACCTCATGCTCCTTGCATGCTCCATTATAGTCATGTTCATGTGTTTAGCCACTCCATTTTCTTGCGGAGTCCTTGGAATAGTTTTCTATCTATGAATACCATTAGTGGAGCAATAATATTCAAAATCATGACTCCAATACTCAATGCTGTTATCAAATCTGAGACATTTTAATTTCTTACTAGTCTCATTTTCAACCAAGCATTTCCATTTCTTAAAAGTTTGAAATACATTAGACTTATGTCTAAGGAAATAAACCCATACTTTTTTAGTTGCACCATCAATAAATGTAACATAATAATGAGAGCCACCAAACTAAGAATCCTAAGTGGGTCCCCATACATCGATATGTACAAGCTCTAATTTCTCCTTTTTGTTTTCCTTCCCAGTCTTCACAAAACTCACTCCCTTTTGTTTTTCATACATGAAACTTTCACAAAAATCCATATTAACACATTTGAGACCTAATAAAACTTTCTTTGAATGAATTACTTTCATACCTTTCTCACTCATGTGCCCAAGCTTGTTGTGCCACAACGCTATATTAGAATATACAACAGTTATTTGCTCTCCCTACTCAATTGTAGCAATTGTTCCTGAACATTCATGTTTCTCTAAAACAATTAAAGTATAAGGAACAATATGACCTGTACAAAGATATAAGGTGCCTACTTTCACACATTTTCCTACTACAAGGGAACCTTTTGAAACCTTCCAATTTTTATCATTAAAAGTAACTACACAACCCTCATCACTGAGTTGCCTTGCTGAAATTAAATTCCTACTCAGCCTTGGAACATGTCTTACCTCATGTAGTAGCCAATGATTCCCATTCTGCAAATTAATCTTAATTTTTCCCTTTCCAAAAATCTGACAAGGTTCATTATCCCCCAAATAAACAAGTCCAAAATTCCCTTGGACATAATCAATGAAATAACCTCTATGAGTTCTAGCATGAAATGAAGCACCATAATCTAAAACCCATGAATCATCAACACTTTCTAAAGATAGAAGCAAAGCATCCTCTTTAGGATTTTTACTGACCATATTTGCTTCCTTGTCTCCATCTAGTTTATCTCTTTCATTTTTGTTTCGATTCCAACAATCGTTCTTTTTGTGTCTTGGTTTCCCATAGTACCAATAGTTGTTCAGTCCTCTTGATTGAGACCTCCTCCCCTTTGAATTTCCTCTTGATTTCCCATGATTTTCAAAATTACTTCCTCTCTTAGTCATTCTGTTCCTGCTTTGTGCATTCAAAATACTTCCTGATGTAGATCCACCTAAGATTTTCCTACGATTTTCCTCACTCAAAATAATACTGATCACATCATCATATTTTAGGGTATTAGATCCAAGAACAAAATTACTCACAACCATTACCAAGCCATTCCATCTTTCAAGCAAAAAACACCAAAACTAGAGAGCCCTGATTTCTTCACCAAAATTGATACTCATAGAAGATAACTAACTAGTAATAATATTAAACTCATTTAAATGATCTACAATATATCCACCTTCTTCCATTTTCATATTAAATAAACACTTCATGAGAAATACCTTGTTTGAAGTAGAGGGCTTTTCATACAGCTTTACTAGGGTTTGTATCAATTCTTCTGTTGTCTTCACTTTTGTAATATTAAATGCCACTAATGGTTCCAGGCATAATCAAATGCTTCCAAGTTTCTTTCTATCTAAAATATCTCATTCGTCATTTGACATAGATCCCTGATTCTTAGTTTTTCCTTCCAATGGCTTCCATAAATCTTTTTGATATAGATAGTCTTCCATTTGCATCTTCCATAACTAAAATTTATGCCCATTAAACCTATCAACCCTTAGCTTACCCTCGTTTTCCATTGCTCCCACTCAACCATGAAACTTTTCTATAGAGGATAACTAAAGAAACAACCTTGTTCTGATACCACTTGTTAGGATTAAAACATAGACATAAATAACAATTACATGCAAATATAACCAATAAAAAAAAAATAGATCACACAGAAAAGAACACAAGACACCAAGATTTAATGTGGTTCACCCAATCCTTGGGCTATGTCCACCAAACAACAAGTCTGATATTATTACAATCTAGTAATTACATCCTAATTAAAATATATAATCCCTTATAGCTTAATACTGCCACAAGAACCAATTTCGCATCACAACTATGAAACAATCTCTAACCCTAAGCTCTTTTATACAAGAATTTATGAAGTATGTACAATACTTTCCTAATCAGTCACCACAATCTAACAAAGAGTACTTTTTCTTAGAAAGAGGCTGGTATCTTCAAAAAAAGTAGAGTTGTATCTTTCAGCCTACAACAGAAGAAGAATATGTTGCTACAATAGTCAAATGTTCCAACATTGTGTGGTTCAATCAACTACCATTAGGTATGAAGGAGGAGATCAAGGACCCAGTTGTTATCTACTATGATAAAACCAATGTAATCAACATATCCAAGAACCCAATGATGCATACCAAGACCAAGCACATTGCAATAAAATATCATTTCTTGATTGAATTGGTACAAGACAAAGAGGTGAGGTTGGAATATGTGAATACAAAAGAACAACTTGTAGATATATTCACCAAGCCATTTCCTAAGGATGGATTTTTGTATCTAATTGGTAAGCTAGGGCTCATTCCCCTATTTAAAACTCACTAATTCAATTTTAGTGATGCATCAACCAAGCATGTTGAAGATCAAACACGTTGATGTAGTATTGTAGAGCATATTGCATATGAATTTGTACATCAAGGTACATGGAAACTATATTGATTATTGTCTTTGGCATAAGATGTCAAAGGGGGAGAATTATTTTTCATATATTAGAGAAATTTTATTCAAATAATTTTTTTATCTAATATGAAGAGTTTCTTCTCATATATCAGAGATGTCAAAGAGGGAGAGTTTGATATTGGAGTCATTGCAATTAGAAATGGATGATAGAGGGAGTCCATGCTGGTAGAGGAAATTCTCATGGATGAGAATCAAAATGAGACTAAGGATATTATCTTTACTTATATTTTTCTCTAAAATTTCTATATATCATGGCATCTAGTGTTGTCATTAGTGTGAAAGAGGGAGATTGTTGGATACAATCATTTACTTGTATGTTGTCTTTGATGTTACACAAATGTTAACAATGTGCTAAGAAATCAGTGTATGCTAGGCTCATTCAGGAGTCACAAGATGTTGCAATGTATGATGAGTGTTTCAATATTAATCGAGCTCAGAGTGAGTGTTAATCGAGCTCACTCAGCTACCAAAGGCAATTTGCAAGAATACAATGTCCATCGAGTTCACTTGGTAGTCAAATAAAAGTTGGCATGGAACCAGTGCTAACTAAGCTCACTCAGTTACCAAAGGAAGTTTGAAGGAAAATCGTTTGAGTTAGTGTTGACTGAGTTGGGTTTCCTGATGAAGGATTTTTATTTATCATTTTTGTTGCTTAGTTCTAGCCAACTCATGGGGTGAATTTCATTTATTTGAAATCATATTCAAGCCAACTTGACAAAGAAAAAAATATAAGTATAAGGTCATCTTGAGGATTGACTAGAAGATGTGGAAGAGAATAACAAGCATGAGATTGAAAAGATAAATCAAGGAAGTGAAATAGGAGTTATCCAAGCTACAAAGAACAATCTAATCAAGGGGGATCAAGTATTCATGCCAGAACAAAGATCTAAAATTAGAAAATACAATTGCATCAGCAATTAGGTCATATCATTGTTACTCTCTAATAATTTTTGTAGTGAATCAAATCTCTTAGTAGAGTTAGCTTAACAACTATTTTCCAAATCCTCTAACAAGGTGGCATTTCTAGATTGAAGTGTTTAAAGACCTCTAACAAGGCACTTCCTAATAGGGTGAACTAAATTTTTTAACATGTTCACACCTAACAATATGTTTTGTAATCTTTAATAGGGTTGGATGCTAACAAGGCTCAATTCAGAAGAGTGAAAAATAGTAAGTGGTTGCAATTGGTGGTTTTTCCCAAATTGTGTTTCTACATTAAATCTTGATGTTTCTTGTGTACATGTTATTTTCTTTATGATTCTGCACCTAAGTTAATTAAGATTAATCACATTAAACATCTTAAGAAGAGATTATTTTAGTGTTTTTCAAGTGACAGTAATTCTTGGTGTTAATTGAGTTACAATAGTATTTCAGTTTCAATAAAGTTTGGTTTTGAATTGTATTGACATCTTAAGGTATCTTGAATTTGTTTTTGTGGTAACTGATTCACCCCTTCCCCCTCAATTACACCTATTATATTTCCAACATCTTAACCATTTTCTATTCCTATAAAGAGATATAATACAAATACTAGAAAATGGTTTTCAGGAACTTTGTCTATATACTGTCATTTTTAAATCTTGAATAAGTGCCATAAGTCTTTCAGTTTATCCATGTACTTTTGACCATTGAATCATGATACTATGTAGCACATATCTTGAACTATTCTTGACCTCATCTTTAATCCTTAAACCTCACGATCCCAATCTCTATCTACTTCTATGTTAGTCTTCCCAAAATAACTAGTATGTTGACATCAACCACAAAAACTTCCATGAATGTGACTTATAATCATACTTAAATTCTCTTAAATTCTTCAGTAATGTTAGAATACTCCCCCATAGGAATTTCATCACAATTCAAGATAAAATGTAATGACATAAGATAATATAATCATAAATCTGTAATTTATAAAATCATAGTACTATCATAAGAAAAATTCATATATAAAATCTCTCGATATTTATCATATTGTAAATCTATATATCATGGATGTACATAAGAAAGTCAAAATTATTGTTCAACACATGAAAGAAGCAAACAAAATTAGTTTATTGTTCGTTGGAACAAGTTGTCTAACAACTGATAACAATTAATAAAGTGGTAGTGTAAAATATAATGAATAGAAATATGGCTCTTGAATTTGAAAGTTGCATTTAAAATCATAAACTCAATAGATATACATGACGAGATTGTAAGATCAAAAATATTTGGAGTTCAAGCTAAAAGATCTTAACCCTTATTACATCAAAAATTTGGATTCAAATATAATTTAGTGTAATGAGCTAGGAAGCAGGGAAGAATTTGGCATATTAACTAAATGATTCAATTTTTTAAAGACATGTAAAAATTAACTCCTATAATCAATCAGAAAATCCATAACAAACATTCTAACAAATATTAAATTCTGAATTTCTTTAAAATAATTATAAGCCAGCTAAACCATCACAAAGAGCCATATTAATTTTTAGCTATAAAAATTATATTGTACCATCCTAATAAGTATAGAAGAATAGACAGAACTAAAAAGTCCTCTTTGAAAAAGACCATTCTAACTCATTTACTTCTACTAATACACTAAGGTTGTATGCTCTAAAGACCACCAATTTTTTTTTGTGAGTGAAATAATGACTTTGCTAATACACTAAGGTTGTATGCTCTAAAGACCAATTTTTTTGAGTGAAATAATGTGAACAAATGAAATGTAGCTGCTCTTCTCAATTAATAAGCCTTTATCTAATCCTAATAAGTAAATGCTAACCCATCGCATGTACTTCTCCTACAACTACATCTTGTACTAATTCTCCATGCATCATACTTCATATCTCCCACCTATATATTTGTACTTACAAGTCCTCTAAGCTCTTATTTTCTTCCAACAATCGTATAAATTCTTAAGTATTATTTGTGAGAAATGCTGTTTAAGAGAAAATGCTATTTTGTGCTCATCTGAATGCTGAAAAAAATCATTATAGATGTGCTCATCTGTCCGGGTTCAATTTGACACTTCCTCTCACTTGCTCCCCTCTTTTGTCATTAGGGTTCGATTGTTGCAGCATGTTAGCCGTGGGGTATAAAAGTCGCTGACATAGACATAGGCATAAACAAACAGTGGAAATAGTAATAAGTGGCACCTGTAAAATCTGATGTAAGACTCTTATTATTATAAGAGAACACAACATCTAGGAAAGAGTTAGAGAATAGGAAAGACTTGTATAAATTGCGGGCAGCTCTTGCTCAAATTCATCGAGCGAGCTAGCATAGCAGTGGGCATTTGCATTTCTCTTTGTAGAGCGTATCATGGATGGCGAGGCTGGCCAAGCTTTACTTTCTTATTTGGCGTGCATGTAAATAAGGAAGAAGTGAGGCACTTGGGCCTCACCAATGTACATGCTCGTACACTAGAATACAGAAATGGTACTGTTTTCAGCCATCTTGGTGAGTTCTTCACGACGACTGTGCGTGAGCTGAGAGGATATGGAACGTGATCGTTTCAGGCATAACATCCCTTGCGAAATGGGTGGCGGAAGAAGCAACGAAGCTGTGGAATAGTGCCGTCGAGACAGTGAAGAACATTGCGACTGCTATTGTAAACTTTCTGAAGAAGTTCTGGAACGATGTGAAAGAGTTCGTCAGTAGATTCCAGAGGGCATCTGATAATGTGAAAAATCATATTGCGGATGCCACAATACATGTTACTGATGCGTTGAGGAACGTTGCCCTGGGAAGGGTCAGGGAAGTTCTGAAAGGTGAAGGCTACGAGGTCGACAAAATGTCGGAGGAACAACTCAGAGATATTTGGAAGGGATATATGAAAGGCCATCACTTGACACCAGAAGAGGAGAAAGATGCCAATGACATCCTCAATGGGTACCCAAAAAGCAATGCCGTTTCTCGATCAGTAGGAACGTGGAAAGCATACATTGAAGCTCGTCCCCTGACCCCAGAAGAAGAGGCCGAGGCCAACATTGTCCTCAATGGACCGCCTGAAAATGTTCTACTTCAGAGTGCATGACTCCAAAGTGGCTGTGTTTTCGTAGTAATCAACTGTCTGCCTTTTAAATAAGTTGCAACCTTTCACGTCTTAAGGTGCACAATAAAACGGTCTAAGTTTCATAATGTCTGCGTCTGTGTTCCGTGTTCGCGTCTATGTCTATGTCTGTGTCTGTCTTTGTGCCTGTGTCTGTGTCAATACGTTGTACCTCCTCATGTTCCGATTTGTGCTTATGTTTCATTTCGAATCTGATATATTCTACTTAAAATGAGTTTTGTGAATATAAATAAGGACTATAATATGGCAGATATATTACTCAATATCATGATTAATATAGTGCCACGAATCACATGATTTTTGGTTATTTCATCAATCCTATCCTCTGAATAATAAAGACTATCAAAGTACTCCACCATGGGAACCATTTGCATTTTACTTATTGAATTAAAGCACCAGTCGATCCTTGGTCGGCCCCTAGGTTGCTTGACACGTATTAACTGCAGATATACCATCCCAAATGAAAATTAATGTAATCGTTGTCCAAGACAATTGCTGACGGAAGATAAGGACATTTGTCCACGTCCTCTAGGCCCCGTTTGGTTGGGGAAGATGAATTTTTGACATAACCAGGTTATCTTATAATCAGGTTTTCGAAAACCTGGTTTTGTGGCTTGGAAAGCCAATGGTCCGTTTGCTTGACACGGATGATGAATATACTGTGGACCCCACAATATTATTAAAAAAACTGTCAAAAAATTCAAAACCTGGTTTTAATTTTGAATTCCACCTTTTTATTGGAAGAAACTTCTTCCAATTTTTGACCAAAATTGGAAGATGAAATTGAAAACCAGGTTATAATTTTAACCAACCAAACACCAAAGTTTTTTTGCAAAACCTGGTTTTGCCTCTGATAACCCGGTTTTGGCCCTCATCTTCCAGCAACCAAACGGGGCTCTATTAACATAAATGCGTCTTGACATGGGTATTATCACACCCATGGCAGCCAAAATATTTGGAATATAATTGCCTTCTATCAAGGCATGTGAAAGGAGCATTCTGAGAGTGAATCCATAATTTTCTAGGTTCAATGTAAGATATATGCATTCTTCCAATTACCCCACGTCCTATTAACACATGCATTAGTAGACACAAAGAAATCTCTTCCAATATGAAATTGTTAATTTTCAAACCTTTGGCCAATTTAATGCTCTAAAGTACGACATAGGCTTCAGCTGAATTATTGGTGTTGGGAGGGATAGGTTGAGTGAAATATGCTATTAAATTTCCATGATGATCTCTGTTGCAAGAACCAATACCCTAAACCTTAGGATTTCCCTAGAGAATCCGTCAAAATCAAGCTTCACATGTGTAAAAGCACAAACTTTTGTCACTTTTTTATAAAGAAAGAGGCTAACAAAAGTATAACTTATCTTTAATGACATAAAACTGATAGTATTATTTAGAATTTGATAATGAAGTAAATTAATGAAATGTGTAGAAATGTATTAAGTTTAGGATTATAATTTTTAGAAATTATTTGGAATAAGAATTGATATATTTTTCTACTTTTTAAAGATAAATTTTTACTTGCTAAAAAATGCTAAAAAAATAGGGGTCTAATTCCGACCACAAAACTATATAGAAATAATCTTATTTCCCTTCGATCTTAGATTATGTTATAGATAACATGTACAGCTAGAACAATAAACAAAAAAAAATGGCTTTAGACCTATATTTTATCTTTTATAATGATTCAAATTTCAACTCACATGAAATCAATAGTTTTCATATCCCACCACATTTTTCAAAATAAATCCATTCTAACCAAAAGAAAAATTATGCATTCTTGAAGAGGACTCTCTCCTCTAGGACATCATGTGATTTTTAAATTTTTTTAATATGATTTGATATTTTTCCTTTCTCAAAATTGACATCTTCTTGAGTGCTAACATACGTACTTATAGAATTTTTTAATTAGAATATACTATATCTAATTAAAATGCTATAAAAGCTATATGAGAATATTCTTGACTTTGAGCTCTATAAAATTATTTTTATATGTTAATAATTTTATTTGTTTAGTAATTTGATACAAACTAGTATAAAACATGCATTTAATAGACATTTCCAATTGGAAAAGTGTGAGAACATATATAACTTAGCTAGAATGAATTTGTCTAGATCATATGTTTGAATAAAATTGATTTTTAGATAGAAATATTCAAATTCAATCATTTTGATAAGTCAAAGTGAAAAGTGACACAACTTTGTACTTTTACCCACAGTTGTGTAAACTTTATTTGAGGAATTGATCTAAACTATTTCTTGTTACAACTCAATTTTAAGTTTTATAAAAATTAAATGAGTTGGGGAAGGCAACAAGTCTTGTTGAAATATAGTATTATTCAAATATATATATATATATATATATATATATATATATATATATAATTCTAATCAAATTCGATAAACTACATAAGGATTCATTGCCTTTCCCAAATCAGGCATCTATCCATGTGCTTTATTTGATCTAAGATCTCCAAGATTATATAACTATGATTGTACGGATGGTGATCATGATTTATGTATCAATATAGATATTGCTTTGAGATTGGGTTTGCATATTGTACACCCAAAAATAATCACTATAGGGAGTTATATTGTTTTGAGGTTATTGGGCTTTTAAACCATAATCATATTATGTTATCAAGCATCATTCCCACACAGGGACATGGCCCTACATGGAACATACCACATAGAGTCATGTCTCTATGTTGATATGACTTTTCTTTTAATATTTATATTGATTCAATTGATTAAGAGAAAGTATCAATACAATCCATGTTATTATCTCAAGCATCCATGATCTCAATTTATAGGTGTATTCCATTACCATTAATCATATTCTAGTTATATATTCATACTATGATTGTAGTTTTGCACATGCATATAATCTTGTTATTAACTATTCTCATAGATATGTTGACAACACCATCCAATGAAAGAGTATTGATAATCTACACAATCATCTTTATGCATTATCTATCACTATCTTACTCAATTAAAGTTAGATTGTCAAAACAAATATCTAAGAAGGGCAAGTGCACAAAGTTGTGGTGCCAAAAGGGGGGTATAAGTGGACACCTTTTTTTTGAAATCTGCAAATTTTGAACTTCAACAAGAATTTGAAGATAGTTACGCTCAAAATTTTCAGATATGACAAAAAAAAAAGTCGTAGTCCTTTGAATCTAGTTTCTAAACTACTAATTTTTTTTTCAAAATGGTTTAGTTTTAGGTCCTAAAAAAAGGGGGCTACAAAAAGTGGTACTGTTTATTCCAAAAAAATATAGCACAGTACAAAGTGTGGCCCCCCTAAAATTTTAACTTTTTTTTTGAAATTTTTTAATCGCTTTGGTCAAAAGTTACTTAACACTATGTAGTTTATCCCAGAATTTTTCAAGTAATTTTATAATGTCCATTTTTTTTTTAACAATTTTTTTAACTAGACACATCCCAAAAATGTGAAATATCTATGTGCGCCCCCTAGAAATAATTGAAAACTAATCTAAAATCTAAACTTTTTTTTTCAAAGTGTGTAGAATGGAGTCTTGTTTCTAAAAAAGTAAGTTTTTACAAAATTCAATGAATGAGCTAAAATCTATAGCCCAATTAGTACGTGGTGGTTTTTGACAAAAAATGAACATACATTCAAAAGAAATTATAGATGAAAGGCTTGAAATAGTTCAAATTAAAAATAAATTATATGGTTAGATAGCTAACATAGAGACCTATAATGCTATGTAACCTGATCTTATCAATACCCAACCACGAGAAATCTTGAAGGGGAGCACAGAAGAAAAAATAATCATTTTTTGTATGTTTGCTAGAAAACACGTCTCAGGCCTGTTCATCAAATCCAAACCTTTGGGTTGGATCTCCAAGGAAAAACCAAGCCTTAGGCTTGGGTTTGATTAAGGTTTAAATAGTGCGTGCATCCTATAGTGTGCACGCGCTATAGCATGCACACGCTATTTAAACCTTAGCTCTTAATACCGCGTGCGCACTATAGGGCATAAACACTATAGTGTGCACGCACTATTAAGATGCAAGTTGCAAAAGAGAACTAGGTGGGGGGGATATGGGAATGGCTATGTGTGTGCATGAAAGAGATAGAGAGAAAGTAGGGGATAGGAGAGGGGAGAGAGTATAGGATGGGAGAGAGAAAGTGAGAAAGAGTAGGGGTGGCAAAGAGAGTATAGGATGAGAGAGAGAGAGAGTAGGGGTGGCAAAGAGAGGAAGTGTGAGAGAGAGTACGTGTGGAAAAGAGAGAGTGCGCGATGGGGGAAAGAGATTTAAAGTAGGGGATGGGAGAGAGAGGAAGTGTGAGAGAGAGTATAGGTTGGGAGAGAGAGATTAAGAGTAGGGGATGGAGGAGAGAGAGAGAGTAGGTGATGGGAGACAGAGTGGGAGAGGAAGAACTTGAGAGAGAGGAGGATGGGAGTGCATGTGTGTGAAAGAGAGAGAGTATGGAATGGGAGAGGGGGAAGATAAAGTAGCTCAAGAGAGAGTAGGGGATGGAAGAGAGAGTAGGCGATGCAAGAGGGAGTGGGAGAGGGGGAAACAGGGGGGGAATAGAAATGTGTGTGTGTGTGTGTGTGTGTGTGTGTGTGTGTGAGAGAGAGAGAGAGAGAGAGAGAGTAGGGGATAGGAGAGAGTGTGCAAATTTAAGAGAGACTAGAGGGTAGCAGAGAGAGAGAGAGAGTGGAGAGGGAGAGAGTAGGAGTGAGAGTGAGAGAGAGTAGGCAGTGGGAGAGGGAGACCAAGTGAGAGAAAAAGTAGGGGATGGAAGAGGAGAGAGGGGGGATGGGTGTGTGTGTGTCAAAGAGAGAGAGTCAAGAATGAGAGAGGGGAGAGAGAGATAGAGAGAGTAGGCAATGGTAGAGGGATGGGAGAGAGAGAGAGAGAGAGAGAGAGAGAGAGAGTAGGTGGTGGGAGAGGGAGTGGGAGGGAGAGAGAGGTGGAATGGAAGCATTTAAGAGAGATAGAGTAGGGGATGGGAGAGAGTAGGCAGTGGGACAAGGACTGCGAGAGAGAGAGAGAGGGGGGGCAATGGGAATGTGTATTTATTTATAAGAGAGATAGAGTAAAGGATGGGAGAGAGTGTGAGAGTTTGAGAGAAAGTAGTAGGGGATGGGAGAGAGAGTGAGAGTAAGGGATGGGAGAGAGAGAGAGAGAGAGTAGAGAGGAAGAAAGAGAACTTAAGAGAGATAGACAGTAGGCAGTAGGAGAGGGAGTGGGAGAGGGAGAGGGAGAGGGAGAGAAATAGGGGGGATGGGAGTGTGTGTGACATATGTAGAGAGTAGGGGATGGGAGAGAAGAAGAAGAGTGGGGGGATAAGAGTGTGTGTATCTATGAAAGTGAGAGAGTAGGGGATGGGAGAGAGTGTGAAAGTGTGAAAGTAGGGGGTGGCAGAGAGAGAGTACGATGATGGGGGAGAGAAAGTAGGCGATGGGAGAGGAAAAGAGAGAGGGGGGATGGGAGTGTGTGTGTGTGTGTGTGTAAGAGAGATAGAGCAGGGGATGGGAGAGAGTGTGAGAGTGTGAGAGTAGGGGGTGGATGAGAGAGAGAGTACGACGATGGGGGAGAGAAAGTAGGTGGTGGGAGAGGGAAAGAGAGAGGGGGGATGGGGGTGTATGTGTAAGAGAGATAGAGTAGGGGATGGGAGAGAGTGAGAGTGTGAGAGAGTAGGGGATGGGAGAGAAGAGAGAGAGTAGGGGATGGGGAGAGTGTGAGAGTTTGAGAGAGTAGGGGATGGGAGACGAGAGAGAGAGAGAGCAAGGGATGGGGGAGAGAAAGTAGACAGTGGGAGAGAGAGTGGGAGAGGCAAAGAGAGCTTGTACAAGATGGGAGAGAGAGAGAGTAGAGAGGGAGAGAGAGAGATAGTAGGTAGTAGTAGTGTGAGTGTGAGAGAGAGTAGGGGGTGGTAGAGAGAGTACGACGATGGGGGAGAGCAAGTAGGCAGTGGGAGAGGGAGAGAGAGGGGGAATGAGAATGTGTGTAAGAGTGAAAAATTAGGGGATGGAAGAGAAGAGAGAGAGTAGGGGATGGGTGAGAGAAATTAGGTGGTAGGAGAGGGAGAGAGATAGGGGGGGTAAGAGTGTGTGTGAGAGATCTAAAGAGCCGGAGATGGGAGAGGAGAGGTGGTGAGATAGGTAGAGAGAGTAGGTGGTGGGAGAGGGAGAGTGAGAGAGAGTAGGAAGAGAGAGAGGGAGGGGATGGGAGAGAGAGTAGGGAGGATAGAGAGTGATGTGTTTTGAGAAAGTAGAGGGTGGCATAGAGAGAGTACGACAACGGGGGAGAGAAAGTAGGTGGTGCGAGAGGAAAAGAGAGAGGGGGGATGGGAGTGTGTGTGTAAGAGAGACAGAGCAGGGGATGGGTCAGAGTGTGAGAGTGTGAGAGTAGGGGGTGGCAGAGAGAGAGTACGACGATAGCAGAGCAAAAGTAGGCAGTGGGAGAGGGAAAGAGAGAGGGGGGGATGGGGATGTATGTGTAAGAGAGATAGAGTAGGGGATGGGAGAGAGTAGGGGATGGGAGAGAGTGAGAGTGTGAGAGAGTAGGGGATGGGAGAGAAGAGAGAGAGTAGGGAATTGGGGAGAGTGTGAGAGTGTGAGAGTAGGGGATGGGAGACGAGAGAGAGAGAGCAAGGGATGGCAGAGAGAAAGTAGGCGATGGGAGAGAGAGTAGGAGAGGCAGAGAGAGCTTGTACAAGATGGGGGAGAGAGAGTAGAGAGGGAGAGAGAGTACTTGAGAGAGAGAGATAGTAGGTAGTAGTAGTGTGAGGATGAGAGAGAGTAGGGGGTGGTAGAGAGAGTATGACGATGGGGGAGAGAAAGTAGGTGGCGGGAGAGGGAGAGAGAGGGGGAATGGGAATGTGTGTAAGAGATACAAAGTAGGGGATGGGAGAGAAGAGAGAGTAGGGGATGGGGGAGAGAAATTAGGTGGTAGGAGAGGGAGAGGGAGAGAGATAGGGGGGATAAGAGTGTGTGTGAGAGATCTAAAGAGTCAGGGATGGGAGAGGAGAGGGGGTGAGAGAGGTAAAGAGAGTAGGTGGTGGGAGAGCGAGAGTGAGAGAGAGTAAAGGATGGGAGAGAGTAGGAAGAGAGAGAGGGAGGGGATGGGAGAGAGAGTAGGGAGGATAGATAGTAGGGAGGATGGGGAGTAATGTGTTTTGAGAAAGTAGGGGGTGGCAGAGAGAGAGTACGACGACGGGGGAGAGAAAGTAGGCACTGGTAGAGGAAAAGAGAGAGGGGGGATGGGAGTGTGTGTGTAAGAGAGACAGAGTAGGGGATGGGATAGAGTGTGAGAGTGTGAGAGTAGGGGGTGGCAGAGAGAGAGAGTACGACTATGGGGGAGAGAAAGTAGCCGGTGGGAGAGGGAAAGAGAGAGGGGGGGATGGGGGTGTATGTGTAAGAGAGATAGAGTAGGGGATGGGAGAGAGTGACAGTGTGAGAGAGTAGGGCATGGGAGAGAAGAGAGAGAGTAGGGGATGGGGGAGAGTGTGATAGTGTGAGAGAGTAGGGGATGGGAGACAAGAGAGAGAGCAGGAGATGGGGGAGAGAAAGTAGGCGATGGGAGAGAGAGTGGGAGAGGCAGAGAGAGCTTGTACAGGATGGGGGAGAGAGAGTAGAGAGGGAGAGAGAGAGAACTTGAGATAGAGAGAGAGATAGTAGGTAGTAGTAGTGTGAGGGGGAGAGAGAGTAGGGGGTGGTAGAGAGAGTACGATGATGGGGAAGAGAAAGTAGGCGACGGGAGAGGGAGAGAGAGGGGGAATGGGAATGTCTGTAAGAGAGACAAAGTAAGGGATGGGAGAGAAGAGAGAGAGTAGGGGATGGGGGAGAGAAATTAGGTGGTAGGAGAGGGAGAGGGAGAGAGATAGGGGGGATAAGAGTGTGTGTGAGAGATCTAAAGAGCCGGGGATGGGAGAGGAGAGGGGGTGAGAGAGGTAGAGAGAGTAGGTGGTGGGAGAGGGAGAGTGAGAGAGAGTAAAGGATGGGAGAGAGTAGGAAGAGAGAGAGGGAGGGTATGGGAGAGAGAGTAGGGAGGATAGAGAGTAGGGAGGATGGGGAGTGACGTGTTTTGAGAAAGTAGGGGGTGGCAGAGAGAGAGTACGATGATAGGGGAGAGAAAGTAGGCAGTGGGAGAGGAAAAGAGAGAGGGTGTATGGGAGTGTGTGTAAGAGAGATAGAGCAGGGGATGGGACAAAGTGAGAGAGTAGGGGGTGGCAAAGAGAGGGAGTACGATGATGGGGGAGAGAAAGTAGGCAGTGGGAGAGGGAAAGAGAGGGGGGGGGATGGGGGTGTATGCGTAAGAGAGATTGAGTAGGGGATGGGAGAGAGTGAGAGTGTGAGAGAGTAGGGGATGGGAGAGAGTGAAAGTGTGAGAGAGTAGGGGATGGGAGAGAAGAAAGAGAGTAGGGTATGGGGGAGAGTGTGAGAGAGTAGGGGATGGGAGACGAGAGAGAGAGATCAGGGGATGGGGGAGAGAAAGCAGGCAATGGGAGAGAGAGTGGGAGAGGCAGAGAGAGCTTGTACAAGATGGAGGAGAGAGAGTAGAGAGGGAGAGAGAGATAGTAGGTAGTAGTAGTGTGAGGGTGAGAGAGAGTAGGGAGTGGTAGAGAGAGTATGACGATGGGGGAGAGAAAGTAGGTGGCAGGAGAGGGAGAGAGAGGAGGGATGGGAATGTGTGTAAGAGAGACAAAGTAGGGGATGGGAGAGAAGAGAGAGAGAGTAGGGGATGGGGGAGAGAAATTAGGTGGTAGGAGAAGGAGAGGGAGAGAGATAGGGGGGATAAGAGTGTGTGTGAGAGATCTAAAGAACTAGGGTTGGGAGAGGAGAGGGGGTGAGAGAGGTAGAGAGAGTAGGTGGTGGGAGAGGGAGAGTGAGAGAGAGTAAAGGATGGGAGAGAGTAGGAAGAGAGAGAGGGAGGGGATGGGCAAGAGAGTAGGGAGGATGGGGAGTGATGTGTTTTGAGATAGTGCGTACACACTATCTCAAATCACCAAAAAATGGTCAAAAACCAACCTTGGGGTCCATTTCATCCATTTTTAACTTTTGGTTTGTTATGCTCTCTATTATTCTGATAGAAAACATGGGTATCAACATCTACCAAACACTATTTCAACAATTTTGGAAGCTAGAAAACACCAAATTCAATCATTGGATACGTGATTTGAAGAATTTTTTAATATTCTTTTACTAGAAAAAGTTAGTGCAATCCATTTTAAATATTGTTTGTCGATATATAGATACAAATTTGATTATAATTTGATATGTTATGTAATATATAGTGAATTCATTAAAAATTGTATGTTTGAATGAAATGTTATTTCAAAATGGTTTGAAATTTGACAAGTCGTTTGATATATATTGTGTATTCATTCAAATAATTATAATTTTTATATGTAATTGAATAATTTGTAATTTACACATTTTAAGTAATTTGGATGTTTGAATAATTTGACATGTAGAAATCATCATCCTGCCAAGGAAGAAACCAAAAATTCAAACAAATGCAGATAGGGAGAGAGATTTGACAATTAAAAGAGATTAAATGAAATTACTACGTGAACAAAAAAAAATTGCAAAGCAATGATGAAGAATTAACTTTCGAAGAGGATCAAGAACCACTAGTACAAAGAAACAAAGAGGAAGAATTAGAAAGACAAAGAGAACGAATGAGATTGTTACGCTCAAGAAGACAATTGAATTGTAAAGCTACACCATCCTCCAATGTTGGAGCCATATCGTCCTCTACACCATCTTTGAATGTTGGAGTCATATCATCCACTACACCATCTTCCAATGTTGAAGTCATATCATCCTCTCATGTTGAAGAGACATTGATTTATAGATCCAATGATATACACACTCCATCATGTCATGTTGAAAGCACAACATCAACACATCAAGTAGATGATATTCCATCTATTGCCAAGGCACATCATCTTCAGTTCAAGGTATGCAATACACTCAACCTTATATTGATGTTTAAAATATTAAGAGAATTGAAGAGATTAGAACACCTTCTAGAATTTGTTTTAGAAAACCAAAATATTTGATTGATATTGATACTAACATTTTGAAATCAATGCCTTACAAGATTAGCAAGCGTACTTGTCAAAGAAAAGTTAATCATATGTGGAGATTATTTTTTGAAGCATTAAATATTACAGGTTAATGCCAATTATTTGTTGAAATGATGAGGAATTTGAAATTTAGGCCTATCATGAAGATTCTTGGGCTAAGAACGATGGATGATTCAAATGAAAGAAATATTGTAAAGAATCTAACGAGTGCTTATGAAAAAGTGGGTTCTAAATCACGCACCAAAGATAGTAATATCACAAGAAGAGTACTCACATCGACAATAGTAAGTAGCCAAATGAAGAAAGCTCGACTCATGAGAAAAAAAAGCAAAACATTAAAAATTGGTAGATGTACCTTAAGGAGAGCCATGCTAAGGCGTGAGACATTAGAAGATCCAACAAAAAATGAGTTATGGACATTTAGTGGTAGGCTACCGCGAAAGGATAAAGAAATTAGTGAAGCCTTGAAATTATTGATCGAAGATTTTTGAAAAAATAACACACATGTTTCTCCTAATCAAAGAGATGTTGTAAGAAGGAGGATATATCCTCAAATTCGAATAAGTCAAAGATTTTTTGAGATGGGTAAACCTTTTTATGTGAAAATAAATCACACACACACAACTTGTTGTTGTAGGATACATATTGAATTTTTTAACCATTTTGATGTTTTTAGGCACATATGCGTAGTTTTGCATTCTCAGTTTATTTTAGAGGATTGTGACATAAAAGAGCCACCAAGATCTTCAAGGGAATTCATATCCAACATTTTATGTGAAATAGGGGATGGCCAAAAATTTTACAAGACATCATGCTTGGATGGTACGTGCTTATTTTGTGGTTCTTTGCAACTTTTATCAACTTGTCAACATATGGATAGTACACATACAATTGGAAATGAAATAGTAGATTACAAAAAATTCAAGACAGTGACATATGCTCTAAAAGATGGGAAACATGGTAAAAGATGTGATCTAGTTATTGAAAGGATTCCAGTGTATGAGTTCATGAAGATTTTTCGTGAAAAGATTATGTATGAGTATGCAAGGCATACCCATAGAGCTCAATCGTTGGATTTGCAATTCAAGTTGTGCAAGGATACATTTCCATTGGATACCATTGTTTTGGTTGTAGATTTTGCAGAGAACTACACACTACAACCACAAAATGAGGTGCAAGCAAAGTATTATACATCTCAACAAGTTTCTATATTTGTTCACATAACATTCATGCATTCACCTACAAGTACAGAGGATGACAGAAAGATTTTGAGGGAGTACCATTTTTACATCAATGATGATCGATCACATTCTATAGAGTTTGTACATGGTTGTTTTCAACTATTTTATGGAGATTTGGCTAATAAGGGCATATCATATCATCAACACATTATTTGGTCAGACAATTGTGCATCTCAATTCAAGAATGCATGGATGTTCTATTAGTTGAGCAGGATGCACAGGTTGTGTAGAATTCAATATATGTGGAATTTCACAGATGTTGGTCATGGTAAGGGAGAGCACGATGGTGCAGGCGCATGCATTAAAAGAGCCTTGGCTCGTGAAGAACTAAAGTACAAAGATGGAGCAATATTGATAGATGCAAAATCCATCGTCCAATGGTGTAACGCTACAATGGGTCCAGGTAAGGAAGGTGATTCTATAGTTCGTAGATTTTTTTGGTTGATAGATAATACTAACATTGCGCCATATCAAGATTGTTGCACACTAACAGGATCTAGTGAGTTACACTCTTTTAGAAGCTCTAATGTAGGTTCATGGAGTATCCACACACGAAAAATGGCATGCTATTGTCTATCATGTGCAGAGGAAAATTGGGATGAATGTGAGTCAACTGAATGAGTGGACGAATGGGATATACGGGTTTTGGACCCAATTGACACCTATCATCCCCCACAAGCACTGGAAATGGTAGAGATGGATTCATCTATTGACTTTGACAGCTTGTCAAACTTAGTGCAACCTAGTAATATATATATATATATATATATATATATATATATATATATATATATATATATATATATATATATATATATATATATATATATATATATATATATATATATATATATATATATATATATATATATATATCTTTGTAATTTCAATATGTAACTTTATAACTTTTACCAAAGTATTTTCTGAATTAATGACCGTATTTTGTACATTTTCACTGCAAGCCATGTTTTTGTTGTTATTGCACCTGAAGACAATGAAGAAGGGACAAATTATTATTTGTGTCGTTGTGTTGAAGCCAAACAAAAATTGGATCACTCAGTTATAGATGGTGAAGGTTTAGAGTACCATGTCGGTGCGGTGGTTGTAATAGGCACATGGCTTAGATGATATCCTATGAAGAATCCTAACTTGTGGTTATTCGAGGATTGGCAAACAGAGAGGAAGATTATTCATTATTCAAACCTTGTTGTCGCATCAAATGTCCACTTGATAAAATATGGTGGAAAACCACATAATAAGGTTCTTTGGAAAGTTTGCGAGTTAGACCATGAAGCAATACTTGAGACATTAAAATGTCAAGCAGATCTAGTTGGCTCATTAGATTGAATTGGGAGAGAGAGAAAAACTGATCAATTGGATCCAAATACAATGTTACAACCTCTTCCCCAACACTATCATATGACTAAGGTGGACCGTATTGTTATGATGTGTAAGTGATAAGATTTAGTTTTGATTTGTTTAGAATATAGATACATTATTTGAATTTATATTGGATTGCATTTTGTAAAGTTTTAAGTCACTATCAACCTCTATATCATTGTATTCTTCTTATCATCAAATTACACAACAATGAGAATATGAACGATGACTTCTTCACATGAACCCGACAATTATAAATGCTACACCTTAATAAATGTTTGGGCTTGGTCTTTACCATTTGAGATTATAATACAATACATTGGCTTTATTTGCATATGGAAGTATTTATTATAAATGTTCCAAAAGTCATTCTTCATTTGCTAATATGAAAATGCGACTATCATGAAAGGCATAGTCTTATAATTTGTAATTTGTAAAATGGTATAAAAGCTTGGTTGTGGGTTGAATCCATTGCCCCCATGACCCTCCTTCCCATGACCCTCCATTTCAATTAGTTGTATATCGAAAGGAATTATAAGTAAACTATATCAATATAATAAGTAACTTAGTAATTATATCAATATAATTTAATTACTAAGGAAATGAATTTATTACTCTAACATATAGTACATTATTTTGTAGACAAAGGTGTTGAATTTGATGCTTAATAGATTTACATACATATGTAATAAATAATAAGTGTTGTAGCTTTGGGATCAACACTATAAAATGAAGGATGTCATACTACATTCACAGAGGTACCAAAATATTTTATTTGATATGGAGACAAAAGAAAATGTCTATTCTTCATAACTGCATTTGAGTCTCATGTATTATCATTTTCAGCTATTGACATCAGAGATACCTTTACATCTTCATCATTGTATTGATCAACGAGTCCTTATTGCACTCACTAGTTCTAAGCCAATGACTAAGGTATGAAAGAGTTTACATTAAAATTTCATTAGTACTAAAATTCAATATAAAATTCATAGGCACAATTGAGTGGTAACTTTGATGGTTTTTGTAGGGTCTTATTATTCCTGACCATCAATGTATCCCTGAGGTGTATATACAGAGGAATTATCAGCTAGCTGTAAGAAAATATTGAGTTTTATGGGTAAATATATTTTAATTTTTTATATAAAATAGTTATTTATTCATATATAATTTTGATTGTAACATGTCGAGTTACAGAAGATTCTAGACTAATGGACTAGTGAGCATGTCAGGAAGACCTCGTTATATACACTGGTCATCTCCCACTTGTTGGAAATTAAAGACAATTAGGGATTTATTTTGTTCCCCTAGTTGGAAAGAGTATATATCTAATGATGTACATTTTACACCTATATGGCATTATTGGGCATATGTTTTGTATAATTTTTTCTATGTATGTCATTTTTTACATATATTTCATGTATGACATTATTAGACATATGCTTATGATGTTTCAAATTACTGATAAATGAATTATATGATATTGTTAGACCTTATGGAATCAACTTTGATTTTTTTTTATCACATTGGTTTGATGCTTGTATTCAATCAATCAACATATTTTCCTTTTAATTCTTCCACATTTGGCATATCCATCTAACAATGAACTTATGATACTCCCATCAAGAAGTGCATGATTGCATGGTTTTATGGTGGATGTCCCTCTCTTTTTTAAATTCCAATTTTATTCATCTACATGAGTAAGGGAGATCAATTACATTTCTTTCAATTGTATTTAAAGGTCATTAAATTTTTTTCAAACAATGTGATTAAATAAATATTATTCAACATTTACCTCTATCATCAAGGTTGATTCATTCCTCCTCTTATTTTACCAAATAATTTGGATGAATCACCCATGGCTCCTTACATTTCTTGAAGAAAATTACGAAAGATTTTGCAACATGTCTTCTCTTCTTCCATATAGTTCATGTTCATTGAAGACATTTGGTCAAACAATATATATGCTTTGTATATTCTCACAACACCAATAGTCATGGTACAATGCTTACAAGATCCATAGTTGAAGAGAAGCTATGTGAAGCTTCTAGAGCCATGGACCTATACTTAATTTAGTATTATTGCATCAATGTTACTTATGAAAGTGGAAATTTCACATAGATAAGTAGGGAAACCAAAATTGAAAGCCAAACTTAACATAGAAAAGTAAAGCAAGCCTCAACTATATTCTCATTAAACACTGTGAATTCAAATATCTTTGACAGGGCATATCTCGGAGCTCGTGAAAGATATGGATGAGGTTCTAGTTCCTACCGGACCGTGTTGCAGAGACCTACAATAACCTCTCTCACTTTTTGGAGATTGCATTCCATTTTCATTCTACAATGTCATCTCGGGTGATGTTGAAACTTGCTGTGTTGGCGAGTACAAAGTTTCCAACTGCCAAATCTCTCTCATCTTTCATCGTGGGATCAAACTGTCTACTCCATTAGCTTCGGGTGGCCGGGTAAACCCTATCCCCAACCTCGTATTGTCCCCTTTAGTTCTTGAACGTTCTCAGGCACGCTGAACTGAAATGTCCCTAAGGGTCACTAAATGCGACAGGGCTGCAATCTTTGATGGGGCATATCTCAGAGCTCGTGTGAGATATGGATGAGATTCTAGTTCCTACAAGACCATGTTATAGAGACCTACAATATCCTCTCTCACTTTTTGGAGATCGCATTCCATTTTCATTCTACAATGCCATCTCGGGTGATGCTGAAACTTGTAGTGTTGGCCAGTACAAAGTTGCCAACTGCCAAATCTCTCTCATCTTTCATTGTGGGATCAAACTGTCTACTCTATTAGCTCTAGGTGGCTGGGTAAACCGTATCCCCAACCTTGTCTTGTCCCCTTCAGTGATCAAACGTTCTCAGGCACGCTGAACTGGAATGTCCCTAAGGGTCACTAAATGCCATAGGGCTGCAATCTTTGACGGGGCATATCTTGGAGCTTGTGTGAGATATGGATGAGATTCTAGTTCCTATAGGACCATGTTACAGAGACCTACAATAACCTCTCTCATTTTTTGGAGATCGCATTCCATTTTCATTCTACAATGCCATCTTGGGTGATGCTGAAACTTGCAGTGTTGGCCAGTACAAAGTTGCCAACTACCAAATCTCTCTCATCTTTCATTGTGGGATCAAACTGTCTACTCTATTAGCTCTAGGTGGCTGGGTAAACCCTATCCCCAACCTTGTTTGGTCCCCTTCAATGCTTGAACGTTCTCAAGCACGCTGAACTAGAATGCCCCTAAGGGTCACTAAATCCCACAGGGCTCTAATCTTTGACGGGGCATATCTCGGAGCTCATGCGAGATATGGATGAGATTCTAGTTCCTACATGACCATTTTGCAGAAACCTACAATAACCTCTCTCACTTTTTGGAGATTCCATTCCACTTTCATTCTACAACGCCATCTCGGGTGATGTTGAAACTTGCAGTGTCGGCCAGTACAAAGTTGCCAACTGCCAAATATCTCTCATCTTTCATCATGGGATCAAAATTTCTACTCCATTAGCTCTAGGTGGCTGGGTAAACCCTATCCCCAACTTCATCTTGTCCCCTTTAGTGCTTGAACGTTCTCAGCCACGCTGAACTGGAATGTCCCTAAGGGTCACTAAATCCCACAGGGCTACAATCTTTGACGGGGCATATCTCAGAGCTCATGTGAGATATGGATGGGATTCTAGTTCCTATAAGACAGTGTTGTAGATACCTACAATAACCTCTCTCACTTTTTGGAGATCACATTCCATTTTCATTCTACAATGCCATCTCGGGTGATGTTGAAACTTGCAGTGCTGGCCAGTACAAAGTTGTCAACTGCCAAATCTCTCTCATCTTTCATCGTGGGATCAAACTGTCTACTCCATTAGCTCTGAGTGGCTGAGTAAACCCTATCCCAAACCTCATCTTGTCCCCTTCAGTGCTCAAACGTTCTCAGGCACGCTGAACCAAAATGTCCCTAAGGGTCACTAAATGCCACAGAGCTGCAATCTTTGACGGGGCATATCTTAGAGCTCATGCAAGATATGGATGAGATTCTAGGACCGTGTTGTAGAGACCTACAATAATCTCTCTCACTTTTTGGAGATCGCATTCCGTTTTCATTCTACAATGCCATCTTGGGTGATGCTGAAACTTGGAGTGTTGACCAGTACAAAGTTGCCAACTGCCAAATCTCTCTCATCTTTCATTGTGGGATCAAACCGTCTGTTCCATTAGCTCTGGGTGGCTGGGTAAACCCTATCCCCAACCTTTTCTTGTCCCCTTCAGTGCTCGAACGTTCTCAAGCACACTCAACCGAAATGTCCCTAAGGGTCACTAAATGCCACAGGGCTACAATCTTGTATAGGGCATATCTTAGAGCTCGTGTGAGATATGGATGAGATTCTAGTTCCTACAAGACCATGTTGTAGAGACCTACAATAACCTCTCTCACTTTTTGGAGATCACATTCCATTTTCATTCTACAACGCCATCTTGGGTGATGCTAAAACTTGCAGTGTTGGCCAGTACAAAGTTGCCAACTGCCAAATCTCTCTCATCTTTCGTCGTGGGATCAAACTGTTTGCTCCATTAGCTCTGGGTGGCTGGGTAAACACTATCCCCAACCTTGTCTTATCCCCTTCAGTGCTCAAACATTCTCAGGCACGCTGAACTGGAATGTCCCTAAGGGTCACTCAATCCCACAGGGCTGCAATCTTTGACTGGGCATATCTCGGAGCTCGTGTGAGATATGGATGAGATTTTAGTTTGTACAGGACCATGTTCTAGAGACCAGAGATCAGCCAAGGATAAGGATAACATAGTAAGAAAATGATTATTTATCTGGTGGATATAAGTCTTTTATATAACAAACCATTTATATGCATAGTAAAAGAACTAAATACAGATTTGACACATATTGATCACCTGCACTCTGATCATCTTCACAAGTATGCAACTTTTGTTTAACTATTTCATGTGGGTTTATTGAACTTTCTTTATGAGGTCATTTACAGATGGGATTTTCAAAGGTTGAGTTCCTATGGGCTATCAATACTTTGACTATACTTTAAGTCAACAATTATCAATATGGGAAAAAATGGAACTCGTTGTATTTTGAAGTACTGAGAAGATGGCCTTGCCCTTCCCCAGGAGTTTCAAAAATGGGAGACATTAGGTAAGAGAGTGAAAATTTTACTATCGCTTCAATGCACATGACACAATTGGAAATGAAAATTTTGATGGTAATCATTTTGTGATAAGGGAGAGACTAGGGATGATCATTGTTACTATCTCTTTAGTAGTAGATTTTTGTTTTCTCTTGAATTTGGTGGTGGGAGATCAGTGGTAATTCTCCTTGGATATTCCTTCTTATGATGTTAGTGACAAGTGTTTCTCTTTGAAAACACTTGTATAATATTTTTTAAATTATTAGATAAAAACAAAGAATTGTAAGTATTAAACATGATTAGCCTTTAGTTCCTAGAAGATCTTTATTTCCCCATCAATGCATTTAGAAAGTTAAGTTTTAAGAAGATCATAAATAGAAAAAATTAGAGAAGTGATTTAAACATTTATATTGATTGTAAAGATGTGAGTCTTGAGTTTCCTCTGCCTTTTAAAGAACGTTCCTTAGCTAGCATACCTAATTCCACATTCCATAAGAGTTTCATTGCACTAAAGATTTAGGAAACCAACTGCTCTAAGATAAAGCTTCCTTGTCAATAATAATCTAGCCTATTGAGGTACATAATACTTCTCAATTAAACTTGTGTTAATTCAGTATTAATTTTGTAATTAACTACAATTTCAGTATCTGTGTACATGGGGTGATTGAGAAAACTATTTGAGGTCCAATTGGAAAATATATTTCTAAGGATCTTGACCAAGGTTCACAACTTTGATGATTAATACATTCATTCAAGCTAGAACCTCACTACAAAAAAATAATATATAAAAAAGGTAGTGAATAATGTCATGTCTAGACCCAAATCAACCAATGAAAGTCAAATCAACATAATGTGAAACAACAATATATGCATTGAGTGGGTTGTCATAGAAAAGCTTCAGAATAAAATTCATGTCTAGAATTAAAAGACCTTAAAGAAAATTTATGCTTGTAACAAAAATGGCCATTCAAAATTGAATATGATTACAATATGTGAAATAGCATTATGAGAACTTGTAATGCTCTTGTGAATATGGTGTTAATTCTTGTAAGAATCCCTAAGATGCTTGTTATAGTCAAAATTTTGTTGAAATTGAATTAATTTTTATCCCGTCGATTAATTGGCTTAGGGTGATATATGCTTTTTGGATGGAATAATGAGTTTGTGATTAACTCTATATTAAGATTCATAGCATCTTCTAGTTATTTGCAAAGGAAATTTATAAATTAAGCTAATGTCATATGGCTTGCTTGAGAAAGATGTTCATGTTCTTATTGATGGGTACTAATGACTATCCACAGTTAGTGCTTCAATATCCTATTTGACAATCTTTCCATAGACATTTCTTTGCCATACTAAGAATTTTTGAAAACATATTTGAGTAGAAGCACTATAGTAGATACTACATGATGTTTTAACAAATAAAGTAATGGGTTAAAGACTATTATTTCCAAGGTATTATGTCATAGTATTTTAATTGTAATGATCTTAGACTAATGATATTCTTGAAGGTAACTTTGACATGCAGCAAGAAAGATAACCTACAACCAAGGCTATATTGTGCCTACAACCAAAGCCATAAATACTCACAACCAAAGCCACTAGTGCACATTTCCAAAGCCATGGATGCTTATAGCCATAGTTACGAGTGTTCGCAGCCAAAGCCATGAGTACTTGAAGTCGATGATCACAATTGTTTACAACTATTCACCAGAAATAGCTTCTTTGCAATTTTTGAGAAATACTAATAAAGCAAAAAATAACATCTACTAGTTGGTAGACATAATGGCAACTCTCTAGCAATTGAATTTAATTTCATACATGCACATATCTAATTTAATGTGATACATGAACATATCTAATTTAACTTCATACATGAACAAACATATGATATAAAATGATAACCAATAATGTCGTATATGAACAAAAATATCCTATATTAACCAATAATGTCATACATCAAATAACTTTCATACATCAAATATAGAATGTCATATGTACGTCAAATGTATGTCGAATATGTCTCTCTGATGCCTATATGTATACATGGGGAAGGAAACAAGTCTCTCTCTCTCTCTCTCTCTCTCTATATATATATATATATATATATATATATATATATATATCGAATATCTCAACTACATCTTTTCCTTCCCATGAGGGGAAGGAAACAAGTCTCTCGATGTCCTCTGTCGTCATGTGGAGGGAGATAGTGGAGATGACGGGGCCCTCCTGACATGCTCACTTGACCTCTTGTTGAGGCTCTTCTCTAGGTCCAACTGATACAAAGAAAGTAGATATGAATCAATATTTATTATACGTTGAAATCAAATATATGTACACACAAAATCAATTATTTTCTTACCGCCAACAAATAGTCACTCTGTAAGTCCACCTCAAATGCTCGTGGATGATCAGGCATGACAAGACCCTACAAAAATTCAATAAATATAATCACTTATAAATAAAATTAGAAATTTTGAGATTAACTATTATAAACAACAACTAAAATGAAGAAAATTCTTTCATACCTCCGTCAGTGGCTATGAGCTAGCCATAGTTGCGGCCACTCCACTATCAACAGACTGTTGCAGATGAGGAGGTGTGTCCGACATCATGAGTTGCATGTCACACAATACATGGTATATCTAACATGAAACATGGAATAAATATAATCAAATGAATTAAATTAACATGAAACAACTGTACCTGTGTGAAGCTCGTATGATGTCTCTGCTCTGTGTTTGTGGTAAAGGTTGAGGGTCATGTGGAGAACTAATGCACATGCATAATTTTTTTTGTCAATCCTTAATATGATTACGTAATAAATATATGTATTAATTAAAATGATTAAATTGATACATACCTCAAGACTCGTCGAAGGGACAAAAAATGAGCCTGGAGGATTGCTACTAGGCCCAGCAACACTTTGACCCTAAATTTTGAACAATGTCTATAAATGCTAATTAATTAATCATTCACTATACATATGAAATGTGATCAAATTAGTAATTTATCTGTGTGTCAATGCCAAATGTCTCATTCAGGAACTCATCGGTGACAAGCCCATCATCCACAGCATCTTCGACATGAGTGCCTAATCTGCATAGGGATCTGCATGAAGTGCACATGTGACCACGACACATAGAAGGCTCCCCCTCAACTAATGGGCTCATGGAATGGATGAGGGTCTGCATCAAAGCATTAATGGTCCCTAGAGTGCTGAGCTCTACATGTTCCTTCACAACTGAAGGAATAATCACATGCTCATGTTGTGGATGGACCACAGGTGCCCTAACTACATTAGGGTGACGACGTGTTCCTGGCCTCTCAAATGATGACCCCCCACCTCTACCCTAGGAGTCTAACATATCAAAATAATTAGGGATCTCCCCAAGGACAAACTCACAATATAATTTCTTCAAAAAATACATGGGGACCTCGTGATTGTTGCAAGGAGGGGCATCAAAAACCATCCACCATCTATCCCAAAAATTATTTCTAATAGCATCGTGTATGCACCAATGGATGGGGAATCGTTTAGTACCCTCTCTAACAGTATTTGGCTCATCAAGGTTTCTAAATAATGCACGTATACTACCTTTTGATATTTCTTTTTTTTTAACATCTTCATATGACAATTTATTTGCATAAAATCTTTTTTGTTCATCCCTCTTAGCCCTCCAAATATCTAACTGACCACTAACTGAGGCTATCTAAGTGTTAATGGATTCGAGGGATGATGCCAATTGAGCCCTCATTGGATTGGTTTGTCCAGATTCTTTCAACTGAGCAATGAGTCTTTCTAATTAAATTTTGCCTCTCTGTATTTCATTTCTTATATTTTCTTGTGTGCTTGGCGGAGGTCTTGCAATTGGTTCAGGTTGTGGAATTTGTTGTTCTTCTTGAGGAGGGTTTTGATTTTGAGGTTCTTGAGGGTTTTGTTGATTTTTTGGTTGATTATGGACATTTCATGATAAAAAATCAATTGAAATCCAACTAAATAAACAAATCTAAATGAAATTTGTAAAAACCCAACAAAAGAATATCAAAAACCAATAAAAAAATATGGAAAACATATTAAACAATGCAAAGTTAAGTTTATATCACTTACTTCGTCGTCGTGGGTGTGCTCGTTGTCTTGGATTTCGTCGATGAGGAGGCATTTTGGCAAATGGTGGTGAATTTTTGGTGTCAAACCTGCGTATGCGCTGTTGGAGAGCCAAAAAACAAAATGAAAATGATGGGCCGCGGGTTTGTAGCCCATCATATAACTTTTTGGATATTAGAATAGCGCGTACGTGCTATTGAAAATTAGAAAAAAAAAAAAAAAAAAAAAAACTTGTCATCTTTTTGGCACCACAACTCGGTGCATATGCCCAGAATAAGAAAACAAGAATACTCTACATAAAGATCTCACATTTCTTAACATGGTATTAGAGCCTAGTTGGTAGAACAAACCTTGGGACCAAACTGTGATATTATTTGCTTCAAAATTATTGTAATACTTCTTTACTAAATCAATCATAACAATATCAAAGCTGAGGATAGACCAGAAGGTGCATCTAACATCATTTCATGGAAAATTCAAATCACAACAATACTCCGAGAACTTGAAATGGAGTCATTCATAGAGGAAACCAAGGAATTATCCAAAGATGAAACAAAAATAACAACTTGGAAAAGATAGAATAATAAGGCAAAGAAAATTATCAGTGATGGATTTAAAGATCATATTCTTCCATCAATAGAAAATATTAGAAATGCTTATCACATGTTCAAAACTATTCAAGACATATTTGAGATAAACAATGCGAGTAGATTTCTTACACTAAAATATCAACTTCTAAGCATCAAGATGAACAAAGGGGATACAATCATCTCCTACTTATCCACAATATCTGAATTAAGAGATCAACTCTCTACCATTAGAAATAATTTTGAAGATGTTGAAGTATCTCTAATAGAACTTAGAGAGTTATAAATATCTTGGGAATCATTTATTCAATGCATCAGTTGTCCATAAAAGGCTCAATTAATGTATATTTTTATATACTAAAAAATGAATGTACCTAAGAAAAGGCTCAATTAATCTCAAGAGGAATCATCTCCAACAAAAAGGAAGAGATTCAAGCATTGTAGATAAATTCAAGTAATAAAAAAGAAGAGAGGGAATAAAACCTATAAGAAAAGAAATATGTCAAAAGTACAACATTATAAATGTGATAATTTTGGACATACTCACATGTATTGTCCAGAAAGGAAGAAAAAATTTATCAATGTGGCTGAAGTCAATTTAGTAGATGACAAAACTCTAACATACTCATTATACTACCTTGCCCTATCTAGTGAGATAAACTCTAATAAAAATACTTGGATAGTTGACAGTACAACTTCTAGTCATATAACCAGATTTAGAGATAAATTTGAAACTCTTGAAGAATATTCAACTAAAGAAGTGACAATAAGTGAAAACACCAATATTTTCCTCAATGAACTAGCTAAAAATGTTCTTTAGAGTGCATGACTCAAAAGTGTGCTTATGGTGCCTATGTTTTCCTTGTAATCAACTGTCTACCTTTCAAATAAGTTGCAACCTTTCACATCTTATGGTGCACAAAAAAATGGTCTAAGTTTCATAATGTCTATGTATATGTTCCATGTTTTCATCTTTGTCTATGTCTATGTTTGGATCTATGACTACATGTTATTGCAATAATAAGTTGTAGCTCCTTATGTTCCAATTTGTGCTTATGTTTCATTTTGAATCTAGTATATTTTACACAAATTGAGTTTTTTGAATATAAATAAGAACTATAACTCATTCTTTTGTGATTTGTGATATTTCATCTTCTCAATATCACCATAAATATTTTCTTCTTAGTGGAACTATTAGTCAAAAGCCTATTGCTTTAACTGACATTAAAGTTTGAACTAGTCCATTATGCTTTTTGGTGTAGTATGTGGTATGTGAGGCAAAGGAACAAGAGAAGTCACCTAAACAAGAGATTTCACTTAAAGAATTTAATAGAAAACCACTTCAAATTTTGTAGTTATTTTTAGGAAATTAACCATATTGGAGAGGATGATAGAGATAAATTAATATGGAAAAAAGTAGCCAGTTTTTGTTCTGAGCATCAATTACCCCCCTTAAATTATTTTGATACTATGAGCACAATGGGGATAATTCATGTGGAAAGGGACATTCAACAAATCATCTAATAGAAATGCATGAAATGGTTGTTCCCACCATTTGCCTGAATGAAAACCCTATAGTTTTGAGGTTCATGCTTCTTTATTACAAGCTTTAGGCTACCTTCAAACAACTCAATGAAGCAACAAATTTGTGTTTTTTGATATAGAAAATATAAACCATGAGAATTATATAACTTTCTCAGTAATGAATAAACTTAGTCTATATAGAAAAGTGCTCAGTGACTATGCTTTACTTGGCTTCCATAAAATAACACAGTATGTACTATCTTATGTAAATGACTAGGCCTATGTAGAGTAGCTCAATCACAGTGATGACTATCTGACTCTACCTTGTAAATGACTAAGTGATTGACACTAATATACAACAAATATTAGAGATACCAATAATCCCAAGGTCCATGTCTATGCTATGAAAAATAGTTTGTAAAGAATATGAAGATAAACTAAGCATTCAAAAAATAAATATCAAAACGATATATATATATATATATATATATATATATATATATATATATATATATATATATATATATATATATATATATGTATGTATGTATGTATGTATGTATGTATGTATTTATGTATGTATGTATGTATGTATGTATGTATGTATGTATGTATGTATGACCTAAAAAATAGAAACTAGTAAAGAATAATAATATAGAAACCTTATTCTCTAAATTACTCCCAATCCCAATATGTAGATGATTTTTCCATAGTGGAATGTGTGCTCAATAGATGTCGCTTCACACTTAAAATGTAAATTGAATGGTGGATGTGTGAATGAAATCTTAAGTATAGTTATGGTTATTTCATATTAGTTGGCTCTCAAAAAAAAATGACACTAAAAAGGGGGATGAATTAATAAGGATACAAGATTCAATTTATTGGTCAAAATACAACATTGAAACTAGTTAGACCTACATATCTTCTTATGTTCTCACATACCTCTTCAATGGTTTTGATCTATCTTATAGGTGGTCCTCTTACCAATTTCTTTCTCCTAGTTCGAGGTTTTCTTGACTCAGTAGCCTCTTCTACTTTCATCTTTATTGTATACTTGGCAATAATAGTTGCCTTGGTCCTTGGCTTAGTTGGTGGTGGAGGTGTTTCTTCCTTCTTCTTCTTTGATCTTTGAGCCTTCTTGCATAGCGGCATGACAACAACTAGGGTTTTACCCTTCTCAACTTCTTCATGTTTTGCTTCTTCTTCCCCTTCACTAGTATCATGTTCTTCATGTTCACCAAGACCTTGAGTCAATTATTATGGTTCTTTACCTTTTCCTAGGGTACCTAATTTAGCGTCTAGGTCTTCAATCATCTTCTTCCTTTTCTTTTCTTTGGATGCTATGTTGATGTTTAGTATTGTCCTTTCCTTTTTTTCTTCATATCTTCCAAATAGTTTTGCCTCAACATATTTTTATTTCTTTACTAATACATTTATGTTTTCACTTGTATCATCACTTCAAATTTCATATCCAAAACTTTTTAGCCATGTTTTCCTTGGCTTTACTACTTCAACAAATGTGTTGTCTATATCAACAAGAAAACAAATGCCAATGTAGTATTTTGTGATCAATTCCTTTGGAATTATAATTCTCCTTTTCATTCTCATCTTAAATTCATCAAAATATGTATTCATTGGAATATCAAAGTTGTCTCACAATTGAGTAATAAACTCATTGATTTTCCTTGTTACTAGTTTGTCTTGTTCCCATACAACATTTGTTATCCCATAAAAATACTTCTAAATATAAAAGAATATACAAACAATTAGGAAACCAAATTTACACATTGAATTCTTTGTCTTTCTTATTGATATTTTTTTTTGCAAATTGTATCATTTGCAGCTCAACAAGATTATACTTATGAGCTTTCATCACAATCTCCCATGCCTGGTCCATAGCCATACTCGGCACACTATTTAATTTGCTAGATTGATAGAATTTGTGAGCCATGACCATCACAAAAAAATCTATAAGTGGATCATAAATGGTTGTAATGGACAAACCACATCAAATCCACTCAGCTCTTGTATTAGCCTCTAATCTCCTCTGCTTAAGAATCACATAGTTTTCTTCCTATCTAGGGTTGGATATCAAGTAGTGTATGTGCATGATCCTGAAATTCCAAAAAATGGCAAGCTAAAAATTATGTAGTTCTAAAATGCCTCAACACGTTTCAAAATCTATTCCAACTTTTTTCCCACCCACTCAAATACTAAACACAAAAACTAATACCTTTATTAGGCCTATTATATCTTTGGATAGAAACTATACATGGTCAACTTAAAAATTTCCCAAAGAATGTGTTTTTGGCTTGTTCTTGTGTGATTTTTACTTCAAACATGTAGCTGCCAACTTTTTTTCAACCAAATTCAATGAATCAAAAAGAGTTTTTTAAGAATGTTCTTAGCTTTCCATAAATCTAATGTTTGTCAAATCATGAGTTCAATAAGTAATTATTACTTATTTTGTAATGGAGTTATATATAAAGTGTTGATTGATGCATTGATTTAAAAACAACTATAGCTTTCAAATGGTACAACATTTTTAAAATCTAAAAGATGCACCACATTCTTTGCTTCTTCTACTATAAAGAAAAAATTAAATTAAATTATGTTGAGTTTTGAATTAGTTAGGGTGGCCAAACATGAGAGTTTTTTAATTCCAACTATAGTAAAAAATTGATAATTAATTGTTTATTTAGAGTAAAAATACCCAAAAATATGTGTCACATCTATTAATGTGTCTAATTCATATATCTAGATTCGTATTAAAAAGCATTATCATTTTATTTTTCTTAAGGTGGTCAGACATATGTCTACTTCTTATTTTTATCCTATACTATTGTATTAAAATTAAAAATTTTGAACAATCAAATTTTTATTTATTTTTATATAAGGAATAGTAGTTTAGAAACTAAATTCAGCTTGTAAGAGATTCTTTTCTATCAAATTTCTTTATAGAAATTTCATAACAAGTTGAGAATTGCACGTCAAGTTGGCATAACCCTAATTATTTTAGTTTTCATTTCCACTTCAAGGCATAGTTGGTTGGAAATGATCCTCCACATACCGAGTAACCCTATGTATTATCATATTTTTGATTTCTACTGGTCCATCCTATAGCGAGTGCTAAAGTCATATCATGAATTCTAGTTAATATGACTTTGATTCATTCTATTCTAAAATTTCTTGGAAATTCTAGGGCTCAAGTAAACCCTTTCCTTTCAACAATTTTGAATTCATCCCTCAAGGCTCCCTCATCACACAACTTTTTATAAGCTTCTCTAATTTCATAGTCTCCTACTTTCCCAATTTTGCACATGTAGCAACTTCTGACATCGTGAATTATGATGACTTTAGGTGGTATTGAGGTTAACACACCCATTGAATCTCGTTTGAAAACAATTTCTGGAATAACACAAAATTTAAGTAGAGGGCAAGCATCACTCATCACCAATTGAACTTTACTAACCTTTTGGCTCATTCTAGTAGTTGATGAAACTGACATGATCATAACTAGGGTTTGATATATTTTCCTTGTTGGATACTCGACACTTAATCACACTCCCATTCAACCTTTTTGATCAATTTTCTTCTTGAGATCTCTGATAGTTTCTTAAATTTACCCTATTGCTCGGTCTCTTAATGACTCTAAGCTCTTCAAAAAATTTCATGCAAGGTATAAGATAATGTATTTGAAATATATTATATACCTCATCTTCTAATCGATTAGGTTTTCCATAAATTCTTGTGTACTCCATTGAATGGAACCAAAGTTACAAAATAGGTTACTCTCTTCCAAAAGATTATGTCTCTATTAGAATGCTTGGTCTATGTTGCAATGCTCAATCAATATAGTAAGTATACCGATACTCAGTAAACTTTAACAAACTTTGTACTCTTGCATCTTATTTTTTGTAGATATGAACTTTTGGCACATATTTATGTAAGGAATTGATGTATGATATATCATTCAAGTATATAGTACAATACATGCCTCTTTTTCCTGAGGTTAGAAATGGCATGATCACCTTCTCCATTGGATTGGATGACCTCAACTCCATTAGCTCTTCTATTTACATCTTTTGGTTTCTTTTTCAATTTTTGATTCATTTCATTCCTCACTTTCTCAATGTGTATGTGCAGGATCATGGTGTGCCAAAAAGTGGCAATCTAAAAAATTCGTAGTTCTAAAATATCTCAAATCATTTCAAAATCTATTCCAACTTTTTTCCCACCCACCCTGATACTAAATAAAAATAATTAATATCTTTATAAGGTCTACTATATCTTTTGATACCAAACCTATATGGTCAACTTAAAAAACATCCTAAAAATGTGCTTTTGGCTTGTTTTTATGTGATTTTTACTTTAAACATGTAGCCGATGACTTTTTTTTCACCAAAATTTGATGAAATGAAAAGGGTTTCTTAAGAATGTTCTTATCTTTCCATAAGTGTAAGGTTTGTCAAATTATGAGTTTAGTAAGTAATTATTACTTATTTTCTAATAGAGTTACGTATAAAGTGCTCACTGACACACTACTTGGAAAACAACTATAACTTTCAAATGGTACAACATTTTTTAAATACAATAGATGCATCACATTCTATGTTTCTTCTAGTATAAGGAAAAAAATGAAAAAATGAATTTTGTAGAGTTTTGAATTAGTTAAGGTGGTCAGACATGAGAGTTTTTTTATTCCAAAAATACTAAAGCCAAAAAATAATTATTTATTATTTATTTAGAATAAATATACCCAAAAATATGTGCCACATCTAGGCATGAGTCTACTACTTATTTCTAGAATATTATTAAAAAATATTATCATTTGATTTTGATTAAGGTGGTCAGACATACGTCTACTTCTTATTTTTGTTCTAAATTTTTTGTAATATTGCATTAAAATTCAAAATTTTGACCAATCAATTTTATTTTTTTGAGATAAGTCCTAGCATTTTAGAAACTGGATTCAATTTTCTAGAGATTCTTTTCTCTCAACTTTTTGATATAAAGTTAATAAGAAGAAGAAAATTGCATGTCAAGTTGACATAACCCTGATTTTCTAATTTTGTATTACCACTTAAGAGCATAGTTTGGTTGACCATGATCCTGCACATACCCCAATATCTACTTTGACTTTTCCTTTATCCTTTTTCTAAATGTACTTTAGTTCTATAATTCTTCTTTTAATGTTCAAACTTACATGATATTTGGAACAAGCATTGTTAGGTGCAGAATTTTTCTTTCTCTGATTTGGCTAGAAGGGTTTTGTCTTGCATTTGCATTCAAATGCTATATTCCCATATTTCTGACAGTTGTAGTATTATCCTTTAAATCTAGATGTACTAGGTACATTTTTCAATTTTTACCTACACTCATGTATTTGATTTATTTGATGTCCTTATTTCTTGCAATAAAAATAGTAACCAATAAACTTAGGTTTATAATTTTGTACAACATTTTTTCTTTGACAGATATTTGTAGTATGACCAATTTTTCCACAATAATTGCAAGTTGGTTTGTCTTTTGGCTTTAAATTTCTCATTTCTCCATTCATAGATGATTTTGTTCTTTCAGTGCATGAATGTCCCAACCCATTAGAACAACTTCATGACTTCATAAGTTCTTCAAAATATTTCATTACTTGTATTGGTTTGTTGAATTGCTCCATAGATTTCTTCTCATTCTTTAGTTCATTCTTTAGTATCTCATTATGAGACATCCTCACGATTTAGTATCTAATTTGTAGTCATTACTCAACTCATAATATCCATTTGTGTATTTTTGAGCTTGTGCACATCTAATACCATTTCTTCTAGTCTAGTGGCCATTACCCTCTTATCATCTGCTTCCATAGTCTTGTCTTCTTCATCTTTTTTTCTTTGTTTAGTCACTTCACATAGTCACACTGATTGGATTTCATGTTGTCTTTTTAGTGCTCTTATCTCTTCTTTGAGAAGTCAATTCTTTTCAAGTACTTCAAAAGATGCTTTGTCATTAGTATTCATCAGGTCAATCAATAATCCTTGAGCTTCAACTTATTCATAGGAGAATTTCTTTATATGTATGGAAATTTCCTTTCACCTTTTTAGGGAATCCTTCAGATCTTTTCTTGCTTGTTCTAGCTTCTGTAGTGTGAGTTGGATGTTGATCACTTGATTTTCAATAGTTTTGTCAAGTTTGAAAGCCTCCATCTTCCAAGAGCTAATCTCCAAGGCTTTAAAATTTCTTCAGATAACCATTTCTATGGTACCAATTGCTAATTGATGGAAGAGTGAACTAGATTTCAAGATGGGGGGTGGGTGAATCAGATCTATAACACATTCTTCTTTTCACGAGTTCATCCACATCAAATAATAACTTATGCATGTAATAAAATATATGTGAACTTGTTGTAACATTTAAATTAATTAAATCACATTCATGAAAGTAATGAGACATAACACAGTATTTGTTACCCAAAAACCTCTAAAGTGAAGGTAAAGCTAGGTTAGGGATGACACCCACAAATCTTGAATAATATAGTAATAAAGTTAACCTTGTCAATGTTACAATGTTTGATCATAAAATATGATCTACTCTACAAGGATTCTTTCCTACTAAAGACTTAAGAAACTATTAGGTTTCACCTAGTTAGAGGATTAACACTTACAAATATGTAAGGACTCCTTTAGGATTTTTACAAAGATTTGTGAAGACAACTCTATTAAGAGATTTACCCTCAGTCAAGTCTATTAAAACTATCTTAGTACCTAACTCCCTATTGTCTCTGTAAGGAGATTTTGAGTCCTCTCCTTACCAACTAATCCTCTCCTATGATTTGATACTCTTGTCTTTTTTGTCAACTTTCATTGCTTATGAATAAGTCACTTGTTTTGTTAGATTGATAATAAAACCCTTAAATGACTTCTAATCTTCTACATGCATATGACCACTTTCTTAGCTCTCACATTCTCTTGAACTAGGTCAAGATCAACACTTTATAAAGATTACATGAATATTCTTCTAGATGGTTCCAATTTTAGCCTATTCATCTTGATCGCTAAACATACACATGGGGATATGTGATCCATGCCATGTAAATATTCTATAACAACCTCTTCAAAACTTAAATAAACCTTTTAAGTTAGCTTGATAATCATTTTTCCTAAAATTTTGGTCCATTTCCAACTTTTATATAAACTCTACATTACTCGGCCTGTACTGTTACTAGTGCTCATCATTGCTATTTCTTATCCTTTCTTAACTTTCTCATGATCAACATATACTATATTACTTAGTACTTATATACTTGAAATTATACCCAGTCTCTAATAACTTGCTTGGTCATTGAATGAGCTTAGTCTATATAGAAAATTGCTCTGTGACTATACTTTACTTAGCTTTTGTACAATTAGTTGATATGTACTATCTTATGTAAATGACTCAAACTATGAAGAGTAGCTCAATCGGAGTGATGACCATCTAACTCTTCCTTTTAAATGACTAAGTTATTGATACTAATAGACAACAAATATTATAACTACCAATTGTTAGGAATAAGGCGTCTCAACCTTGTATAATTCCTATTCTTATTATTATTTGTTTTGTAAAATGTATTTTTGAAAATAATATGTAAATGAGAGTGTACATGTCTAGTTGGCATGTTGATCACTTACATGTGTCAGCATCTTGAAGTGTGTGAAGGAGATCATGGCTGAAATGGTTATGATGGATTCCTATGATGCGTAAGAGCTATTTAAAGAATGAGCTATGATAGGTGTAAGAGCATCTTATGACATGAGGCCTATTTGGGTGCCCAAGAATGAGTGGTTGGTGTGTGTAAGAGAATATGCCAAAAATAGGTTGGTATGACAGATTCCCTTACACTTCTCTTGTGACCGCTATTTTTTGCAGATTCTATGACAAGCTATCATTATCTATTCAAGGGATGGATGCCCTTTTCTTGGTATTGGATGTACATGTGGCATTGTGCATGTTTCTTGGTGGTTGAGCCATGAAAAATTCCCAACTCCATTATGGGCATTTTGTTGGGTCTTAAGATGTTCATAAAATGGGTATTGCATGTTGTAATGCAATAGTGTGATAGAGGAAAGTTTGCAGGTACTCAAGTGTTACTGGAGTCTTCTATTGTTGTTATTGAACTTGCATTGCAAGTGTATTATAATCTTGTGTTGAAGATAATACATTATGCAGGTTCTAGAGGGGTGGGGTTGTTTTACCGAAAGGTTTTTCCCCACCAAAAAATCTTTGTGTTATGTGTTCTTTCTCTATCTATTTTCTGTATGTATGGTTGGCTACAATATTGTTATTTACATGATATTGAATCTATAAGTGTAGAAGATTTTTAAAAGGATTTGCACCATACTTTCCTTATGAGATTAGTGTAGGAAGCTGTTTCCACACTTGAGTTTCCTTACAATTGGTATCAATGCTTGATCAACTTTTGATCCTAGTTGTTGGGTAGGGATTTTTGAGCTAATCTCAAGTTGAGTGGGAGTCTTGTGTAGAGTATCCTAAATCTTATTTGTAGATTGATATGGTGAGTTCATCATATGGAAGAATGGAGGTGGAGAAATTTAATGGCACTAATTTTGAGTTGTGGAAACTCAAGATGGAAGACATGTTGGAAGATCACGACCTATGGGAAGTGACTACAAGCACTACAAGACCAGCAACTATAACTCAAGTAGATTGGGATATCAAAGATTGTAAAGCTAAGGGTCTCATAAGACTCTGTTTAACCGATGCAGTCCTTCTGAATGTTCTAGATGAGAAAACCACATATAGTTTGTGGGAGAGACTTGGGGCTGTGTATCTTTACCAGATTCATGGGACCATCTTATGATGGCTCTTGGAAGCACATTAGTCACCTTCAAAATGGATGATGTGGTGTCTTCACTTCTATTAGAGGAGATGCGGAGAAAGGCTTCCATTTCAAAAAAAGAAGCCCTTGCTATTCGTGGGAGATCCATGGAAAGAGGAAAGAAAAATGACAATAAGTCTGACAATAAGGGTAGATCCAAATCCTGTGGGAAGTCAAAGACTTCCAATAAGTCCAAGGCAAAATGTTGGAACTGTGAAAAGACTGGGCACTTTTGTAAAGGCTGTAAAGAGCCTAAGAAGAAGAAGAAAGCCTCAGATTCTAGTTCTGAAAAATCTCAAGAAGATGGCAATGCATTCATCGTAGCTTTGGAAGCCCATGCATCTGATGATGTGTGGTTGGTTGACTCAGGTGCATCTTTTCACATGACCTCTCATCAGAACTGGTTCTCAAGATATGAAGAGTTCGATGGTGGAAAGGTGTACTTGGGTGATGATTCTCACTTGAAGATAGTTGGACGCGGAAGGGTCACTATCAAATTTCCTAATGGATGAGTAAAGGGAATCAATGGAGTTATGCACATTACAGGCTTGGCACGAAACCTATTATCTGTAAGTATGCTGAATGATGTAAGTGTGCAAGTTGTTTTTTTGAAAGAAGGATGTAAGATAATTAGAGGATCGATGGTGCTTGCTAAGGGTACTAGGAGAGGTACTTTATTTCAGCTAGATGCATGTATTCCTCTATGTAACAGTTCTTCATCCCCACCATCTGAACGAGCAGTGAAGAATTCTGTGGTTATTGGTTCCGATGGCAATGCAAATACTTTGGAAGGAAATCTTCCTGCAGAAAAGACAATGTTGTGGCATATGAGACTTGGCACATTGGTGAGAAGGGTCTCAGAACCCTGAAAAAGAAAAATCTCATTGAGGGGTTAAATCATTGCAATCTCGATTTCAACTTCTATGAACACTATGTATATGGTAAACAAAATTGTGTTCAGTTTTACTCTAGTTCTCACAAATCTTCTAATGTTTTGGATCTTATTCATTTTGATGTATTTGATCCTGTAAAAGTTCCTTCGATCTCCAAGTCTATATTTTTTATATCTTTCATAGATGATTATAGTAGAAGGACATGGATTTATTTCCTTAAAAGTAAGACACAAGTCTTTAGTCGATTCAAGGAATTTAAAGCCCTTGTAGAGAATTAGACTAGTAAGAAGATTAAGTGTGTGAGAATTGACAATGGTGGTGAGTTTTGCTCAGCAGAGTTTGAACAGTTCTGTAAAGAACAAGGTATCGAGAGGCATAAGATAACTCTTTATACCTTGGAGCAAAATGGAGTTGCAGAAAGGATGAACAAGACACTGATGGAGAAGGCTAGGAGTATGCTTAGTGGAGCTGGTTTAGAACAAAGGTTTTGGGCCGAAGCTATGGCCACTGCTTGCTATCTGGTTAACAGATCTCCTACATCAGCTCTTGTTGGTAAGACACCCATGGAGGTGTGTTCTGGTAAGAAGCCTTCAATTAGACATCTTCGTGTTTTTGGTTGTGAAGATTATGCATATGTTCCAAAGGAGAAAATATCTAAGTTGGAAAACAAAGATGTTAAATGTATTTTCATCGGGTACAGTGTTGGTGTGAAAGGATACAAGCTTTGGGATCCTGTGACTAGTAAGGTGTTGTATAGCAGAAATGTTATTTTTAGAGAGCTAACATCTTCTCCTATTGTGCTACAACCAGATGAAAAAGAAAAGAAAAAAGATGTTGTTCAGTTGCCTCCTACCCTTGAGAACATTGAACAGAGAGACCATGTTGGGTCTAATGATGAGTAGAGCTCTAGCAGCTTTGATAGTTCGAAAGAAGAGGAAGAACAACCTCAACCTCAGCCCTTGAGGAGATCCATGAGAGAAAGAAAGCAACCAAAAAGGTTTGGTTATTCTATGTTAGATTCTAGTTGTGATTTTTCTTTGATTACTAACACTGATGAGCCTAGATCTATGAAAGAGGCTTTGGGCATGGAAGATGCAGGTTCCTAGATTGAGGCTATGGATGATGAGATGGCTTCATTAGAGAAAAAAAAAACATGGGACCTTGTACCTTTTCCTAAAGGGAGAAAACCCGTTGGTTGTAAATGGGTGTTCAAGAAGAAATTATGTGCATATGGTAGTGTTGAAAGGTACAAAGCTAGATTAGTTGCAAAGGGGTATTTACAGGTAGAGGGAATAGATTATGGTGAAATATTCGAAGACATACTTACTCTGACTCAACCAAAGTTTTCTGTTAGACCTGTCTCTATTGATTTCCATACCCAAGATGTACCTAGCTACCCCAAGATCTTTCATCTCAAACTGTGCTGACAACTGAGATTTAAAATCAAAAATCATACCCTTACCCTTCCCATATAGCAACATATCATCAACATATAATGCAACAATAAGAAGGCGATCATTTTCAACGCTGAAATAAACACAATGATCTGATTTCGATCTTACAAATCCAATTGACAACACAAAGACATCAAACTTAAGGTACCACATCCTAGGAGATTGCTTCAAACCATATAGAGATTTCTTCAATTTGCAAACAAAGGATTCTTTACCTTTAACAATGTAGTGCTCAGGTTGTGACATATAAATCTCTTCCTCCAAATCACCATGAAGGAAAGCTGTCTTCACATCCATCTATTCTATCTCTAAATCATATGATGCAACAAGAGATAATAGAAATCTAATGGATGTCAACTTTACAATAGGCTCAGTCTATGTTGGACAGGTTCAGCATGGCAGATTGTAGACCACTATGTGTTCCTATTTCTGTGGGAACAAAGTTATCTGTAGATGATTGTTGAAAATCTCCTAGTGAGGTGGAGGACATGAGTAGAGTACCTTATGCTAGTTCAATTGGAAATCTTATGTATGCTATGGTCTATACTAGAGCAGACATTGCCCAAGTAGTGGGAGTCCTGAGTCAGTTTATGGCTAATCCTAGACGGATACATTGAGATGCAGTTAAACGAATGTTTAGATATTTGAGGGGTACATCAGATTACTCCATATGTTATCATGGTAACTCTTCTGGATCTTTGCATTCAATTTGTATTCATGGGTTTGTGGATTTAGATTGGGCAGGTGATATTGATCGCAGGGATCCACTAGTGGTTATGTGTTCACTATGTTTGGTGGTGCCATCAGTTGGATGAGTAAGCGATAACCTATGGTTGCTTTGTCCAGTATAGAAGTTGAATACATGGCTGCTACTCATGCTTATAAGGAAGCCATTTGGCTTAAGAGATTGTGTTTTGATGTTGGTGTTGATGTAAAACAAATTACTATTTGGTGTGATAGTCAGAGTGCTATTTGCCTTGCGAAGAATCCAACTTTCCATGCCAGAACAAAGCACATTGATGTGCAGTTTCACTTTGTGAGAGATATGGTGGAAGATGGAAAGGTAAATTTGGAAAAGGTGGATACTATGAAGAATGTTGGAGATGTATTAATGAAACTAGTGGGCACTGAGAAGTTCAGATGGTGTTCGGAGTCTATGGGCCTTTCGGCCTATAGCGATTAGTTCCTGTTATGTTCCAGATTGCTCTTACAAGGTGTTCGAAAAGTGGGAGAATGTTAGGAATAAGGTGTCTCAACCTTGTATAATTCCTATTCTTATTATTATTTGTTTTTTAAAATATATTTTTGCAAATAATATGTAAATGTGAGTGCACATGTCTAGTTTGCATGTTGATCACTTACATGTGTCGGCATCTTGAAGTGTGTGAAGGAGATCATGGCTGAAATGGTTATGACGGATTCCTATGATGCATAAGAGCTATTTAAAGAATGAGATATGATAGGTGTAAGAGCATCTTATGACATGAGGCCTATTTAGGCACCCAAGAATGAGTGGTTGGTGTGTGTGTAAGAGAATATGCCAAAAATAGGTTAGTATGACAGATTCCCTTACACTTCTCTTGTGACCACTATTTTTGGCAGATTCTATGACAAGCTATCATTGTCTATTCAAGGGATGGATGCCCTTTTCTTGGTATTGGATGTACATGTGGCATTGTGCATGTTTCTTGGTGGTTGAGCCATGAAAAATGCCCAACTCCATTATGGGCATTTTGTTGGGTCTTAAGATGTTCATAAAATGGGTATTGCATGTTGTAATGCAATAGTGTGATAGAGGAAAGTTTGCAAGTATTGAGGTGTTGCTAGAGTCTTCTATTGTTGCTATTGAACTTGCATTGCAAGTGTATTGTAATCTTGTGTTGAAGATAATACATTGTGCAGGTTCTGGAGGGGTGGGGTTGTTTTACCGAAAGGTTTTTCCCCACCGGAAAATCTTTTTGTTATGTGTTCTTTCTCTATCTATTTTCTATATGTATGGTTGGCTACAATATTGTTGTTTACATGATATTGAATCTGTAAGTGTAGAATATTTTTAAAAGGATTTGTACCATACTTTCCTTATGAGGTTAGTGTAGGAAGCTATTTCCGCACTTGAGTTTCCTTACACCAACAATCCCATGATCCATGTGTATGCTATGAAAAATAGTATGTAAAGAATACAAAGATAAACTAAGCATTTAGATTTTTTGTATTAAAATAATATATATAAAGAACCTAAAAACTAGAAACTAATAAAGAATAATAATATAGAAACCCTATTCTCTAAAGTGCTTCCAATATTTAGATAATTTTTCCATAGTGGAATGCATGCTCAATAGACATTGCTTCACACTTCAAATGTGAATTGAGTGGTGGATGTGTTAATCAAATATTAAGTATAGTTATGGTTATTTGATATTTTTTGTCTCTCAAAATAACATAATGACACTCAAAATAGGGATGAATTAATAAGGATACAAGATTCAATTTACAAGCCAAAATACAAGATTGAAACTAGTTACACCTACATATCTTCTTATGTTCTCACTTCCCTCTTCAATGGTTTTGATCTATCTCATAGGTGGTCCTTTGACCAATCTCCTTTTCCTAGTTTGAGGTTCACTTGACTTAGTAGCCTCTACTACTTTCATCTTTATAGACTATTTGGCAATAGCATATGCCCTAGTCCTTTTCTTAGTTGGTGGTGAAGCTATTACATCCTTCTTTTTCTTTGAACTCTAATCTTTCTTTCTTGGTGGCATGACAACAACTAGGGTTTTTCCCTTCTCAACTTCTTCATGTTTTACTTCTTCTTCCTCTTCACCACTATCCTGCTCTTCCTCTTCACCAAGACCTTGAGTTAATTGTAATGGTTCTTTACCTTTTCCTAGGGTGCCTAATTTAGCTTCTAGATCTTCAATGATCTTCTTCTTTTTCTTTTCTTTGGATGTTATCTTGATGTTTACTATTATCCTTGTCTTTTTTTTCTTCATATCTTTCAAATGGTTCTACCTCAATATCTATTTCTTCCTTCAATAATGCATCAATGCCTGCACTTGCATCATCCTTCCCATTTTATATCCAAAAATCTGTAGCCATGTCTTGCATGGCTTTACTACTTGAACAAATGTGTTGTTTGTATCAACAAGAAAACAAATGTCATTGTAGTATTTTGTGTCCAATTCCTCTAGATTTCTCATTCTCATCTTGAACTCATCAAAATATGTATTCATTGCATTATCAAAGTTGTCTCCTAGTTGAGTAATAAACTCATTAATTTTCCTTGTTAGTAGTTTTTCTTATTCCTATACAACATTTCTTATCCTAGGAAAATACTTTTAAATATGAAAGAATGTACAAGAAATTAGGGAATTAAACTTAAACATTGAATCCTTTTTTTTTCTTATTGATGATAAGTTTTCTTCCAATTTTATTATTTGTAGCTCAACAAGATAATACTCATGATTTTTCATCACAATCTTACATGCTTGGCCCACAACCATACTCGACATAGTATTTAATCTACTAGATTGATAGAATTTGTGAGCCATTAATCTCACAAAAAATTCTATAAGTGGATTAGAAATTCGTGTAATGGACAAACCACATCCATTCCACTTGGCTCCTGTATTAACCTTAACATCTCCTCGGCTTAAGCATCACATGGTTTTCTTCCTATCTAGGGTTGGATATCAAGTAGGTTATACGTGTAGGATCATGGTATGACAAAAATTGTTGACCTAAAAATTATGTAGTTCTTAAATGCCTCAACACATATCAAAATCTATTACATCTTTTTTCCCACCCATTCTGATACAAAACCCAAAAAAAAAACCTTTATAAGCCCTATCATATAATCTTTGGATAGAAACCATACGTGGTCAACTTTACAAATGTCTATGTTTTTGGCTTGTTCTTGAGTGTTTTTTACTTCAAACATGTAGCTGACAATTTTTTTCCACCCAAATTTGATGAATCAAAAAGGGTTTCTTAAGAATGTTCTTACAATTCCATAAATTTAATGTTTGTCAAATTATGAGTTCAATAAGTATTTATTACTTATTTTCTAATGGAGTTGCATATAAAGTGTTGATTGACATATTGATTTGAAAACAACTATAACTTTCAAATGGTACAACTTTTTAAATATCTAATAGATGCACTACATTCTTTGCTTCTTCTACTATAAGGAAAAAGATAAATTAGATTTTGCAAAGTTTTAAATTACTTAAGGTGGCCATACATGAGAGTTTTTTAATTCTAATAATACTATAATAGAAAATCAATAATTAATTGTTTATTTAGGATAAAAATACCCAAAAATATGTGTTGAATCCATTAATGAGTCTAATTCTTATATTTAGAATCTTATTAAAAAGTTATTTTATTGTATTTTTCTTAAGGTGGTTAGACATATGTCTACTTCTTATTTTTATCCTGAATTTGTTGAGATCTGATTGAAAAGATCATTGCTAAGAGAGATTATTGAAAGAGGGAGATTATTGAAGAAGAATATGTGTTTCAATCATTGTTTTATCACTAATGTAAAACTTTCTATTTGCTAGTTAGATAGTTTCTTATAAGATTTAAGTACTATCACTTATTTGAATGATGAAGAAGATTTGATCAAAATATGTAACAATAGCACCTAGAAGAAAGGTTGAGTTATGATTATATATTGAAGTACAAGGATTAGTTAAGATAGTGATGACATGATGTATTGATAATCTACTTAAGGTTACAAAGGCTAGTTACACTTAGAAAGTTTAGAAGAACATGTTACACAAAGTTTGTCTGCCAAGATTGACTAAGTAGATAGTAGGTGTAGAGCAAAGTTAGTGCAAGCTAAGTAGAAAATTAGTTGGAGCCAAGTAAAAGTTCATTCTAGTGTATGTCGAGCAAAACAGTTGATGTTGACTAAAGTTTAGTTGATGCTAAGCACTAGTAAACTTTAGTTCATGCTAAGTAATTTTACAATGGATGCTGAGCAACACAGTATGTGTTGAGCATTAGAAGGTTGATAATGTTGAGCTGTTGTATTATTTAAAAGACTATGAATTTGATGAATCTCGGATCTGACATGTTTTTTTTTTGGATTTTGTGAATTAGGTGGAAGATAAGGTTGATGAGTTGGTGACATAGAATTTGAGGTAAACTATTTTTAAGTGAATTCAAATGAATTCTAGGAGAAGTGTCTAGAAGAGATACAAGATATGAGGTAGATACATTGTATCTTTCCTTATCCATCTAAACCCTAAATTAGACAATGGAAAATGAGTTGTAAAATATCTTAATTTCCTATTTATAGGGATGGTTGATCATGAAGCATGGTTGTCATGTGCAAAAAAACCTAAGGGAGACAAGGAGTCAAGGGTTTTGCTTCATCTAGTGACCTAAGGGAAGAGTCTATAATGGCATGTTAAGCAAGAAGGAATAAGGAGATGAATGCTTGAAGGTTGAACAATCTATCAGAGCTACAAAGCATGAAGGCCAAGTAGAATAGAGGACTAAATAGAGATCTGTAATCTATAAGTAAAGTTATAAGTTATATAAAATAAAAGCCTTACTATTGCTCTCTAATAATTATATCAGTCTAGGGTAAATCATTTGGATTAAGGTTGACCTAATTGTCATTTGTGAATCCTTTAACTAGGTGGCATTCCAAGTGAATGGCCTAAAGTCCTCTAACAAGGCTCACTCCTAATAGGGTGATTGGAATCCTTTAACCAGGTCACATTTAACAATGTGCACTATAACCTTTAATAGGGTTGGCCTTTCAAAGGGCATTACTTTTGAAGAGTGAAAAGAGTAGCATGCTATTGGTTGTTTTTCCCACATTGGGTTTCGACATAAATCATTGTGTCAAGTGTGTTGATGAATCTATTGTGTTTCATGCTTTACATTTTTGCAAGTTGATTTGATAGTAACCTACAATTTTTTAGTGACTGCATAATCGTATGGATGCATGCATGAGTATAAATGTTTTATGGGTTCATTAAATTGTGAAATTTTTTATTTATACATCTAGACCTTAGATAGCTGATTCACCCCCCCACCCCAGTTATTCTAAAGTATTCCAACGATTGGTATTAGAGTCATATGCTTAAGAGAACTAGTTGAAATTACTAGAACTACAAAGATCGAGATGTCTAAATTAGAAGTACCCAATCTCAATAGACAAGTTTCCTGCATGGAAAATCTTGATGAAGCTACACCTTGGAGGACTTAGAGATCATACACAATCTACCATTTCTATGGAACATGTTGATCCTACTCGTACCCAAACTACTAAAGATATGAGGAAGAATAAAGAACACAATCAAGAAATGCTAGAGATTGCCTTTGCCCTAAGTTATAGTGTGTTTGATGATATTAAAGGTCTTGACAGCACAAAGAAAATGTGAGATGCCCTAGCTACCATCTATGGAAGAGATATCAATGTTCTTAGAGCCAAAGCTGAAAGTCTTAAAGGTAAGTTTGATGAAATTAGAATGGAAGAAGGTGAGAATATTACTCAATATGTTGAAAGGATAAAAGAAGTAGTTAATGCAATAAGAGGAGAAAATGGCAAACTAGATGATGATATTATTTTAAGAAAAGTTTTGAGAACACTGTTACCTATTTCTACTATTAGGGTTTCTATAGCTCAAGAATTGAGATGTATTCTAGGGAATTAGCTATCACTTAAAGGTCTAGTAGGAAGACTCACTACTTTTGAGCTATCTAACTTTGATAATTAAAATCTTGAAAAGATTGAATTTGCTTTCAAAGCTAAAGTGTCATTAAAGGAACCTGATGAGAAGAAGAAGAAGAAAAATAAGAGGTATGTATCCAATGATAGTGACATAGATGAGGAGGATGTTGAATAGCTTGAAGCACTACTAACAAGAAGATTTCATAAAGGTAAAGGCAAGTTCAAAGGTATGTTACCCATCATTTGTTTCAATTGCAATGAGATTGGTCATATTGCTACTAAATGTCTAGAGAAGAAGAACTATAGAGCTGGTGACAAGTAAAAAAGTAGAAGAGATGAAGACAACAAAGATTACAAGGACAAAGGAAAGAAGTTTTACTACATTTCTAAAGAGGATTATTTTGATGAACATGATGATGAGGTGGTACATGTTGCAATGAAGGACAAATTTGATGAAAATGAGGCAATTGCACTTGTGACTTGCATGAAAAAGAACAATAGATGGATCATTGACAGTGGATGTTCACATCACATGACTAGAACAAAAGTAAGTTCATTACCCTGAATTGTTATGATAGAAATAGTGTAAGATTTGGTAATGATGCACCATGTTTGATAAAAGAAAAAGTTCTATCAGACTCACAGATGAGATTTTATTTGACAATGCTTACTATATTGAAGGACTAAACTATAATTTTTTGAGTGTGTCACAATTGAATAATTTTGGATGTGAGGTTGAATTTGAAAACAAGATTGCTAAGATATATGACATAAATGGGAAACTAATTGGAAAGGGTGATCAAACTAGAAGTAATCTATTCTATCTTGATATAGAGGATGCTACTTGTCTTGTTGTAAAATTTAATGATTTATGGTTGTGGAACAAGAGGTTATGTCATGTTAACTTTGCTAACTTGATTAGTATCATTAACATGAAGAAAGTTAGATGTTTTCCTAAGTTGAAGAAGCTTGATAATGTAATGTGCAAACAATGTTAGTTAGGCAAGATGACAAAGTCAAGTTTTAAGAGTAAAATTTATACCTCTAAAAGAATACTAGAGATTGTTCATAATGACTTGTGTGGGAAAATTGATGTGAAATGATACAAAGGAGATGAGTACATAATGCTATTTGTTGATGACTATTCTAGGATGATGATAGTTATGTTTCTAAAACAAAAATCTAATGCTTTTCAAATGTTTAAGTGGTACTTGGGAAGAGTTGAAAAACAAATAAGTAAAAGTCTGAAGTGTTTGATATCTAATAGAGGAGGAGAATTTACATCAAAAGAATTTGAGATGTTCTATAATGACAGGGGAATCAAAAGACATACATCTAACCCTAGAACCCCTACACAAAATGGAATTGTTGAAAGGAGAAATAGATCTATATTGGACTATGCTAGAACACTCATGATGGAGAATAATGTTGCTCTAAAATACTTGAGAGAAGTTGTAAGTACAACTATCTATACCTTGAACCATGTGCAAATCAAGAAAGGTACTCATTCAACACCTTTTGTACTATAGTATGGATACTCATCCAATGTAAAATACTTTAAAATATTTGAAAGTAAGCGTTACATTCTTAAAGATGTTAGCAATGGTAAGCTTGATGCAAAAAGTGAAGAATGTATATTCCTAGAATACTCCACAAGAAATAAAGCTTATAAGTGTTTGAATATTAACACTAACAAAATTGTGGAAAGTACAAATGTGAACTTTGATGAATATATAGAAGTGTATGAGGCTAAACCTATTAAAGAGCTAGAAGAATTAAAATTATTTGTATACTTTTATGAAGGAATACCTACTAAAGAAGATGTTGCAAATCAAGTTACAAATTACCAAAAAGTTATAGTGGCTACCAAGTCACACCCTATGAATGCCAAGATACATATAGGAACCGAGCTACATTTAGATACTAAGTTACATAATGAATTAGATGCACATTCTAATTTAGAGATTAATGAACATGAAAGAAAAGCTAAAGTATCTAAAAAAGGTGAATAAATTGATTATGAAGTTGAAAGACACAATGAAGAAACTAGAACTACACCAAGATTTTCCAAATATGTCAGAAGACATCAACCTGTTGATCAAATCATTGGAGATAAAGATGCTACACCAATGACAAGAAATAGATTGAGAAGTGAAACATGTTTATTAAAATTAAAGGAACCCAAATTAGTGAGAGATGCATTAGAAGATGTTGACTGGTATAAAGCCATGGAAGAAGAGATTGAACAAATAGAGAAGAACAAAATATGGAGTCTAGTTCCTAGACTAGAAGAAGAAAATGTGATTGGTACCATGTTGGTATTTAGAAATAATCTAGATAAAAATGGTGAAGTCACAAGGAATAAAGTAAGATTAGTTTGTAAGGGATATGCACAAGAAGAAGTAATTGATTATGGAGAGACATTCACCCCTATTGTAAGATTGGGAGGAGTAAGAACTCTACTTGCTTATGCTAAATACAAAGGTTTCAAATTTTATCAGATGGATGCTAAATCTACATTTTTGAATGGTATATTAGAGGAAGAAGCTTAAATAGAATAGCTAAAAGGTTTTGTTGATGTTAACAATAAGAACATGGTATGTAGACTACACAAATCTCTATATGGTTTGAAACAAGCACCGAAAGCATGGTATGAGTGACCCCATCATTATCTTGTGATGATTGGATTTGAAAGGAATGATGATAACATCAATTTATACATAAAAAAAAATAAAGACAAAGGTATTTTGTTATCTAAAATTTTGGTTAATGATATCATATTGGGAGGTCAAGATGCTTTATGTAAGGGTTTTGGGAATCAGATGAAGTAATAATTTGAGATATTTATGTTTGGAGAGATCAAATTTTTTGTAGGTTTGTAAGTATATCAGATGAAATATGGTATATATACATCACCTAGTCAAAGTATGTCTAGAAAATATTGAAAACATTTGGATTAGAGGATTTCAAACTAGTAAGTACACATATGGTGACATGACATAAGTTGTTAAAGAATGATGGTTCAGTTGAAGTAAATCTATGATTAGCAAGTTACAATATGTAGTACATAGTAGACCTAATATTGTATTATCAATAAGGTTAGTTGCAAGATTCTATGCTCATCCCAGGGAGAATCCTTTAATGGCTAAGAGGATAATAATGAGATATTTGAAAGGAATAGAAGAGTTTGGTCTATACTATAAGAAGAATGAAAAATTTGAATTGAGAGCCTACACTAATATTCATTGGGCTAGAAACATTGATGATAGAAAGAGCACTAGTGTAGGAGCATTTTTCTTAGGCAAGAGACTAGTTACATGGACTAGTAAGAAACAAATTTGTACTTCACAATCTACTGCTAAAGCTGAATATGTTGTTGCTGCTATAAATTGAACAAAAATTGTATGGATCAAATAGCTACTCAAAGGAATAAAAGGAGAGATCACAAAACTAATGATATTGTATTGTGATAATACTAGTGCTATCAATATATCAAAGAATCCAGTGATGCGCACAAAGACTAAGCATATTACAATCAAGTATCATTAATTCTAGATTAAGAGGTGAAGATGGAATATGTTAACACAAAGGAGAAAATTGTTGATATCTTCACAAAACCATTACCTAAGAATGCTTATGAGATATAAGAGGTAAACTAAGGGTGATACCCTTATCAAAGGCTACCTAAGTAACAAGAGGAGTGCCCTACATAAAAAAAATTTATATTCATAAGTTACACATTGGTGTGGAGGATCTTACTTTAGGAGCTTCCTAAAGTAATCAAAGAGCTGCAACTTTAAATTAGTCACAAGAAAGGTAGTAGAGGGAGAAACTAAAAGAGCCTAACAAAGTCTATATCTACATTTTTAAGATAACAAGTTTTGGTATATTTCTTTGGCATTTTTGTCAAAGAGGGAGATATTCTTCTGAAGAACAACATGATTTACTAATTAAGAGGTAGATAAATCAAGCTAATATAAATGTTGAGGGAAATATTTACTAATTAAGAGGGAAATATCAAGAGATTGTTGTCAAAGAGATAGAGAAGAATATAAGAAAGAGGGAGAAATCCTAATCTACTTAGTCAGAGGGAGATATAGTAAGAGGGAGTTATAAGAAAGAATATTGTAACCTAATCAAAAGATGGAAGTTATTGATAAAGGAAGAAATTTCAATACAAGTTTTCTTTTTGGTATCGTCGTACTATTTAACCTAGTTGGTTTGGTTGAACAAAGGTGTTTACCATTTTGTTGATTTGGTTGATTACTTTGGTTTTCCATCAATGCCAAAGAGAGAGATTCTTGAGATTTGATTGAAAAGATCATTGTTGAGAGAGATGATTGAAAGAGGGAGATTGTTTAGGAAGACTATGTGTTTTGATCATTGTTTTGTCACTGATATCAAACCTTCTATTTGATGGTAAGACAAGTGCTTATAAGATTTAAGTACTATCACTTATTTGATTGATGAAGAGGATTTCATCAAAAGATGTAACAATAGCACTTAGAAGAAAGGTTGAGTTATGATTATGTAATGAAGTTCAAGGATCAGTTAGGATAGTGATGACATGATGTATTCAAAATCTACTTAAGGTTACAAAGGCTAGTTACACTTAGAAGGTTTAGAAGAACAAGTTACACAAAGTTTGTTTGCCAAGCTTGACCGAGTGAATATTGCCAAGTAGAACAGTTGATTCTGAGTAAAGTTTAGTTGATGCCAAGAACTAGTAAACATTAGTTCATGTTGAGTAATTTCATAGTCGATGTCAAGAAACATAGTATGTGTATAGCATTAGAAGATTCATAATGCCAAGCTTTTGCATTATTAAAAGATCATGAATTCGATGAATCTGAGCAAACAAGTTTGTTTTCTTGGATTTTGTGAACCAGGTGGAAGATAAGGTTGATGAGCTAGTGGCACAAAATTTGAGGTAAACCATTTTAAGGAAAATTCAAATGGATTCTAGGAGAAGTTTCTAGAAGAGATACAAGATATGGGGTAGATACAAACCCTAAATTGGATGATGGAAAATGAGCTGCAAAATATCTTAATTTCCTATTTATAGGGATGACTAGTCATGAAGCAAAGTTGTCATGTGCAAGAACCTAAGGGAGATAAGGAGTTAAGGGTTTTGCTTCATCTAGTGACCTAAGAGAAGAGTTTGTAATGACATGTTAAGCAAGAAGACTTAAGGAGATGAATTCTTGAAGGGTGAACAAGATATTAGAGCTGCAAAGTATGAAAGCTAAGTAGAATTGGGGGTTAAATAGATATTTGTAATGTGCAAGTGAAGTTTTAAGTTGTATCATATCAAAGCCTTACTATTACTATCTAACAATTGTATCAGTCCAGCATAAATCCTTTAGATTAAGTTTCAAATAATAGTCATTTTTAAATCCTTTAACCAGGTGGCATTCAAAGTGAATCAGCTAAAGTTCTCTAACGAGGTTCACTCCTAACATAGTGATTAAAATCTTTTAACTGGTTCACATTTAATAGTGTGCATTGTAACCTTTAATAGGGTTGGCCTATCACAGAGCATCACGTCAAAAGAGTGAAAAAAGTAGCATGCCACTAGTGGTTTTTCCCAAATTATGTCTCCACATAAATCAATGTGTCAAGTGTGTTGATGAATCTGTTATGTTTCATGCTTTACATTTCTACAAGTTGATTTGACAATAACCTACAAGTTTTTAGTGATTGCATAATTGTATGGATGCATACATTAGTATAAATGTTTTATGGGTTCTCTAAATTGTGAAAAAAATTATTTATACATTTGGACCTTGGATAACTAATACACCCACATCCCCCCTGCCCCCTCCCCCCAAATTATTCTAAAGTATTCCAACATAATTTTTTCTACTATCACATTAAAATTAAAAATTTTGACCAATAAATTTTTTACTTTTTTTAGATAAGGCCTAGTAGTTTAGGAACTAAATTCAATTTCTAAGAGATTATTTTCTATCAACTTTTTGATAGAAATTCTGTAACAAGTTGAAAATTGTATGTCAAGTTGACATAAACCTAATTTGTTGACTTTTTATTGTCAGTTAAGGGCATAGTTTGGTTGACTATGATCCTCTACATACCTAGAAATCCTATGCATTATCATCTTTGTGATTTCTATTGGTTGATCCTGTAGCCAATACTTCATATCATGAATTCTACTTAATATGACTTTGATCCATTCTATTTTGAAATTTCTTTGAAATTCTATGGGTCGAGTAAACTCTCTCCTTTAAACAATTTCAAACTCTTCCCTCTAGGTTCCTTCATCACACAACTTTTTATAATCTTCTTTAATTTGATAGTTCCCTACTTCCCCAATTTTGCACATGTAGCAACTTCTGACATCATGATTCATAATGACTTTAGGTGGTATCAAGGATAACTCATCCATTGAATCTCCTTTGGCAACAATTTCTAGAATAGCATAAAATTTAAGTGGAGGATGGGCATCAATCATCACCAATTACATTTTACTAACCTTTTGGCTCATTCCAATAGTCAATGAAATTTCTGTGATAATAACTAGGGTTTGATATATTTTCTTTTCTAGATACTTGACACTTGATCACACTCTCACTTAACCTTTTTGATCAATTTTCTTCTTAATATCTCTAATAGTTGCTTGAATTCTTCTTGTCATTTGATCTCTTAATGACTCTAAGCTCTTCAAAAAATTGTATGCAAGGTATAAAATAATGTATTTGAAATCTATTATATACCTCATCTTTTGAATGATTAGGTTTTCCATAAATATGTGTACATAATCCATAGAGTGGAAGCCAACTTGCATAACAACTTAGTTTCTTCCATAGGCTTCTATCTCTATTAGAATGCTTGGTCTTTGTTACAATGCTCAATCAATATAGATAGTATACTGATACTCATTAAACTCTTAAAAACTTTGTTCTCTTGCATCTTATTTATGTAGATATGAACTTTTTGCACATATTTATGTAAGGAACTGATGTATGATATTTCATCTAGGAATAAAGTTCCATACATACGTCATTTGCTCAATTAGAAATAACACGATCCCCTTCTCCATTGGATTGGGTAACCTCAACTCCATTAACTCTACTATTTCCATATTTTGGTTTCTTTTTCCATTTTTGATTCATTTCATTCCTCACTTTCTCAATATCATATTTTCCTTTTCATTTATCATTTGTTTGAATGTACTTTAGTCCTACAATTCTTGCTTTAATGTTCAAACTTGTGACATTTAGAACATGCATTGTTAGGTGCATAATTTTTCTTTCTCTAATTTTCCAATTAGGTTTTGCCTCTAATTTGCATTCAAGTGCTCTATTTCCATATTTTTGATAGTTTTAGTAGTATCCTTCAAATCTAGGTGTAATAGGTGCATTTGTAAATTTTGACCTACACTCATGTATTTCATGTCTTTGTTTCTTGCAGTAAAAATAGTAGCCAATAAACTCAAGTTTAGAATTTTGCATGCCATGTTTCCTTCGATAGATATTTACATTATGACTAATTTTTCCACAATGATTACAAGTTGGTTTGTCTTTTGGCTTTGCATCTCTCATTTCTCCATTCCTGGATGATTCTACTCTTTCAATGCATGAATGTCCCAATACATTAAAACAACTTCATCAATTCATAAGTTCTTCAAAATATTTCATTCCTTGCTTTGGTTTGTTGAATTTCTCCATAGATTCCTTCTCATTCTTTAGTTCATTTTTCAATATCTCGTTATGAGATTTTAGGTTGACAATATCGACTTCCTTGTGATTTAGTATCTAAATTGTAGTGATTAATTGATTCATCATATCCATTTGTGTATTTGTGAGCTTGTGCACATCTGATACCATTTCTTCTAGTCTAGTGGCCATTACCCTCTTATCATATTCTTGCATAGTACTCTCTTCTTCATCTTTCTTTCTTTCTTTGGACACTTTAAATATAGTCTCATTGATTGGATTTCATGTTGTCTTTTTAGTTCTCTTATCTCTTCATTGAGGAGTTTGTTTTTTTTTAAGTAGTTCAGAAGATGCTTTGTCATTAGTATTGATTGGGTCAATTAATAATCCTTAAGCTTCAATTTCTTCATAAGAGAATTGCTTAATCTGTATGGAAACTTTTTTTCTCCTTTTAAGGGAATCCTTCAGATCTTGTCTTGCTTGTTCTAGCTTCTACAAAGTGAGTTGGAAGTTGATCACCTAATTTTCAATAGTATTTCCCAGTTTGAAATATTCCATCTTCCAAGACCTAATCTCCAAGCCTTTAAGCTTCCTTCATAGAACTAGAAGAGTAAAGTAGATATTGAGAGAGGGAGTGAATCAGACCTATAACACTTTCTTCCTTTTAATGGGTTCATACACATCCAATGATAACTTATGCATGTAATGAAATAAATGTAAATTTTTTGTAACATGCAAATAAATTTAATCACATTCATGAAAGTAATAACACATAACACAATATTTGTTACCCAGAAACCTTCCAAAGTGAAGGTAAAACTAGGTTGGAGATGATAACAAAAAATCTTTACTACTATAGTAATAAAGTTAACCAATCAATGTTACAATGTTCTATCATAAAATAGGATCTACTCTATGAGGAGTTTTTCATGTTAAAGACTTAATAAACTATTAGGTTTCACCTGGCTAAAGGATTTAATACTTACAACTAAGAAAGAATTATTTTAGGATATCTACAAAGATCTATTAGGACCACTCTATTAAGAGATTTACTCTCATTCAAGTCTATTAAATTCATCTCAGTACCTAACTCTTTGTTTTCTCTTCGAGCTGATTTTGAGTCTTCTCCTTACCAATTGATTCTCTCCTCTGATCTAATACTTTTTTCTTTCTCATCCACTTTCACTGCTTATGAATAAGTCACTTGTTCTATTAGACTAATAATAGAACCCTTGAATGACTTCTCATCTTCTCCTCTATGTTCTTCTTCTACACACACATGACCACTATCTTTCCTCTCACATTCTCTTGAACTAGGTCAAGATCAACACTTCATAAAGATTACATGAAGATTCTTCTAGATGGTTCCATGTTTAGCATATTCATCTTGATCACTGAATATACACATGGGGATATGTGATCCATGCCATGTAAATATTCTGTGACAAGCTTAACAAATATTGAATGTTCTATAAAAACCTCTTTAAAACTTAAATAAATCTTCCAAGTTAGCCTAATATTCATTTTTCCTTAAAAAAATTTCCATTCCTAGATTTTATATAAACTCTGCATTGCTTGGCCTCTATAGTTACTGGTGCTCAACATTTTTATTTCTTGGCCTTTGTTAACTTTCTAATGCTTGATACATACTATATCATTGGGTACTTATATACTTGGAATTAAACTTGGTCACTAATAACTTTCTTGGTCATTGAATGAGCTCAATCTATCTAGAAAATTTCTCTATGATTGTATTTTACTTGATTTCTATACAATTACCTGGCATGTACTATCTTATGTAAATGACTTGACCTATGTAGAGTATCTTAGTTGCAATGATGACTATCTGACTCTACCATGTAAATAACTAAGGGATTGACACTAATAGATAGGAGAGGTTAGAGATACCAATAATCCCAAGGTCCATGTGTATGCTATGAAAAATAGTAAGGAATATGAATATAAACTAAGCATTCAGAAAATAAATATCAAAATTTTATATATATATGAGACTAAAACCTAGAAAATTATAAAGAATAATGGTATAGAAACCTTACTCTCTAAAGTGCTCCCAATAAGTAGATGATTTTTCCATAGAGGAATATGTGCTCAATAGACATTGCTTCACACTTCAAATGTGAATAGAGTGATGGATGTGTGAATGAAATCTTGAGTATAGTTATGGTCATTTGATATAATTTGGCTCTCAAAACAATATAATGACACTCAAAAGGGGGATGAATTAATAAGGATAAAAGATTCAATTTATTGGCCAAGGGTGAGGTAAATAGATAACTAAGATACAAGGTTGAGAGATTTTGAGGGAGGGCTAGGAATCTAGGATGCAAGGAATAATGACTACATGAACTAGGCTTTCTTAAATATGTAGCCTTGTGACAAGTGTTGTAAGGAGAATGAGTGTAAGGAGACAAGATTTATTGATTGATAGTTATGTACAAGAGGTGTGAGATGGATTGTATTGTTCTTACATGGGAGAGGATGATGCAATAGGATAGTGGACGTAAGATTGAGTCAAGAAGTCTTAAATTGTGCATTGATTTATGCAAGTGATCTAAGGGGGCTATTAGGATTAGATAAGAGGGTGATGTGACTTATATGATAGGGTGATATGAATTACATAAGATAGTGATGTGGATGGTGACTGGATTTTTTAGAAAAATGGACGTGGTTGTATTTAATTAAATGGAAGGATTTATTTAATTAAAATAGCTAATTATTGGTGCATGGTTTGGATTTAGTCTAACTATTGGGTTGAGGATTAGTTATGTTTTGAAGGATTTAATTATTTTATTTAATTAATTAAGTGAGATTAATATATAATTAAATTACATAGGTTGTGCAATTTATTTAATTTAACTGAGGAATAGAGGTTAAGTTAAGCAATCACACTATTGGTTGTCACTTGATTATTAATTTGACAATAGTTAATTAATTAAATTAATTAACTAGAGGAAAACATAAATTTAATTAATAATTAAGTACTTAATTAAAAATGTCTTAGAAGATGAATAAATATGATTACAATATTTGTGTGATCATATTTGGGTATCTACATTTTGCCCTTCTTTGACATAATGTTGGGACATAATTGCTTCAAAGATGGTTTAAAAGATAGATGATAGGAAGAAGACTTTTAAGAAGCAAGATTTCCTCTGTCTCAAAAATATAGGAGTGAGAGGGACTAGATTGTGTGGTGACCAATTAATATAATGAGAGGGAGAGAAAATGAGGCTTGATGAGATCTCAAAAACTACAAAAAAAACCTAGGTGAAAGGAAGGATGCAAAAAGGTTGTTGAAAAGTTAGATTTGTGGCCACGATCCAAAAATAACATTGAAAGGGTGGTAAATGGTAATTTGGGAGGAAAAATGATAAAATGGCCTGAAGTGGGGTCCCTTTTAAGGCTCTGCAAGCATTAAAATGGGTTTATCTTCTTTGTTTTTCTTATGGAGACATTGTGCTTTTATGGTTTGGATTTAACTTGCAAATTGAGTCACAAGGGTGAATTGAGAATTGAGTCCATATGTGGCTCGATATGTTTATATGTGGGGGACACAAAACTAAGTTGTAGGTCCTAAACATGACTTTTTTGATCTTGTATATTTGGTTTTATCAAATTCTTGAGTTGTCAAATTCATGTTCCCATGCACATGGGTCTAACAAGATCCCATACAAGATCAAAAGATTGTGGTCCTAAAAATTAGTTGGCTTGGGGGAGGGGGGCGGGGGCAAGTTAGAATAGGAGTTTGTTTAATTTTTTTGTAAGATTACATTCCCACATGAACATTCTATAGAGACATTTCTAAGTAGGATGTTTTTTTAGAATGTGTTCATGCCCATGGGAATCCACTCCTATAGATAAAATGGGTTTTGCAGTGTGGTCAGGTCTGGATCAAGGTCAAGTTTGACTAGGGTGAAGAAAGGTGGGGATTGTGATCTTCTGATAGAGGGAATTTCACAAGGATAGGTTTTCATGGTATCACTATTCATGAGTTGCAGGAATGTGGGTAGAGTGTAAACATTTTAGGTCAGGGGTTGGGCATGTGTAAAAAACTATTTGGGTTGGGTGCAAGGGTTTTTGGATCATAGAAGTTGTGTTCAATGATTGATGCATGAATAAAAATTTGAGTAAACAATGGTTCTTTGATAGTTTAGCTTTGAAAATAGTATGATTAATTTGTTCAAAAGGTGGATGAATTATTAAGACACATGATTCAATTTATAATCCAAGGGTGGGGGAAAAAGATGACCAAGATGCAAGATGAGAGATTGTGAGGGACGGATAAGATTCATGTATAAATGAGGATATGGATTGTGGTTTAACAAATCCATAGTCTTCCAACAAGTATCACAAGGAGAATGAGTCTAAGAGGATAGGATTTGTAGATCAATAGTTAAGTGAGGGAGGTTTGATGTGGGCTTTAGTGTCCTTATGTTGAAGAGGGAAATATGGTAGTAGATTGGACTTTGGCTTGAGTTAGGACGTCTTAAATAATGCCTCAACTTGAGCAAGTGATGCAATGAAGGTAATTAAACTTAGATAAGAGGGTAATTTGGCTTAGAGAAGAGGGTGATGTGGTTTAAATAAGAGGGTGATGTGACTTAGAAAAGAGAGTGATGTGTCTAGTGAATAGATTTTTAAGAAAAAATGGAGGTGGAGAGATATAACTAAATAAAATGATTTTTTAAATGGGTATGTCCAAGATCATGGAGTGCTAGAAAGTGGCAGTGTAAAAAAAGTAGAGTTTGAAAATGTTTGGAAACTTTTCAAAATCCACTCTATTTTTTCCACCCATCCTGATACCGAGGAAAAAAGGTTGGGCCAAACCTTATCGAGTACTTGATCCATTATCGAGTACCCAATATCATATCATGTATACAATATGAGATCGGATGCCCAAAACCTATGATATAGAATTTTTTTTTTTAAAATTGAGAGCATTTTTGGCATTTACATTTTGAGTTTGGTTTGTGTTGCTCCATTTTGGGTATCAGATATAGGAATGGGTATAAGATATAGGTAACATTTTTTTTGTATTTTTTTATGATTTTGAATGAATTTTAATATAAATTAGTTATTTTAAATAGAAATTTTTGAAAAATAAGTTTTTTTGATAGAAATTATGTTTTACAATTTAATAGGTATGGCTGACCTAAATGATGACACTAAGCCAAGAAACAAAACTCCTTGTAACCCTCTACCAAGCAATCTAGTACCCCCTCAAAACCATCCACCAACAAATCCCCTATCCCCTCAAAACCTTTGTCAAATTGAAGATTTGATATATGAAAATCTCACTGAAATGAGGGTTTTACAAACCACATATAAAAATATACCTGCATTAGATCCCATGTTATCCATATTAAATACCATAGTTGATAATATTCAAACACTTACCAATGACAAAAATGTAGCTTGTTATTGGTATGAGAAAATGTATGCCATTTTTGATGGTGGGTTAGACTATGATGAGGTTGTGACCCTAAACATAACTAAAGATGATATAGTTAACCTTTTTACATACCCAAAAATTGGTAAATAGTAGAATGCACAAAGCCCAAATTATCAATTAAATGGTGAACAAATGAGGCTATCCATGCAAAATTTTGGGATCATTAGTGGATGGTTTTTGACAAACCTCCACACAATAACTTAGAGGTACCACTCTATTTTATTAAAAAAATGTATGCCAAATTTTTGTTTCACCTTAAGGTGAACTACTAGAGCATGAGGCCCAACATGGGTGTAGGAAGAGAAGCTCCACAGGATAGACCCTTTTCAAGTGGAAGAAAGATGACATTTTTGTCTCCCATACTGATGTCTCCCTCTTCATCTAGTGTAACATCATGATATCATTACAAAGGATAGCTGTTAGACTATTAGATCCATTCATGGATTGAGTAACCTATTGATATCCCAAACTAGGTTAGTGTTGCCTCCCCATGTTGATGATGTTAGTGCAAGTTCATTATTGACAAGATCATCACATGTTTGTGTGCACCATAATTGCATACACATGCAAGAATACTTGTCTACATCCCATAGGTGATCTTTATAAGTATTAGCTTGTATTTGAGGAGGATGCTACACCAGACACAAGTATAGAGGCTATGTGCCCTAACATGGGAGAGGAGGGGCATGCAGAAGCATGAAATCCTTCTATGTTAGTACGTGTGTACATTTTTTTGTTATGACACATGATTTAATGTTAATCTTTATAATAGAGTAATTTTAACCTTTACTAACTTATACATATATGTGATCTTCATTCATGTTTAGTTGATGACTAAGGAGGAGCTCAAACATGTTGATAATGTCACACTCTCGGCTATTTCATCTGGCCTTGAGACATCTATGGTACATTATGTTGTTTCCTCATTGGTTTTCTATTTAATATTGGAGCATATAAAGTTTCTAATCTCTTTTCTCTTGTAGGTATCACTTGTCAGTGGGGATAGAGTCCACAGGGTGATGTAGAGCCCATTGACAAGGTAAAGGTAATTAGGTGTTTTTAATGTGATTAAATATCAATGCATTCTTGTAAAATAAAAGTGCTAATGAAATTTAATTGCATTCTTTATTGTATTGGGTGTGGCTACTAGTGATGAGTCTAGGAAGATTCAGCATTGCAGACACTCTGGCATTTCCATTCATAGTGAGAGCCCCATCATATGTATAAGTATGATTTATTTTTTATTTTCCTTATTTCATAAACAAAATCAAAACTTATTTCCATGATATTAACAACTAGGCTTCTGTATCTCATAGGAAACACCTAGTGTGTAGGAGGTTGTGTGTTAGAGTTTTGTATCTTTGCTCACATGGCCATTATGTCAAGCAAGGGGGTCCATAGAGGTAAGTTTTAGTTTGAATTCTTGGTTATATGTTATAATTTTAGTATGCTATGAATAATAATGTTATAGTTTAAGTTGTATATCAATATGACAACCATACTTAAACATATACATGCCATAATCAATGAGGTTCAAGCATTGCCAAGGACATATGTGAGGACTCCTAATCATCAAAGGTGGTTGACAAGAGAGGTATTTGTATTGAAATTTTACTACTATAAATATTCATTTAAAAAGGATCATTATGCATTTGAGTAATTAAATATTAGATACATATAATCATATAAATTTAGTAGTCTAACTTTAGGTTTTCCTTTTTTGTTTTTGTAGGAGGCATCTGATCCACCTAGTTCAGTGAAGAGGCTGCATTTTGATCATTTACCAACAACATAGGATAGTATAGTTTTCATAGGATGCATCATGAGATATTTTGAGATGGCATATGTGACATTCTATACAGAAACATTGCTATTATACACATTTTGATGGCATGATCAACCACATTTTGTATATGGATATATGTATTTTGATATATATTTGTATAACTTGTCTATGGATACATGAAATTTGATATATATGTGTATAATTTATCTATGGATACATATATTTTGATATATATATTTTTCATTTATGTGCACAATGATATACATATTAATTTAGCATATTATTGTTCAATTTATAGTGGATCATGTGTATTGTTCATGATTATGGAATATCAATCATTTTGATCATGTTTGTTATATTCATTTCACATGTAATAATTTGTGAAGAATATTTTAACAACCTTTATTATCAAAATTTTTGATGCAATTTTTAATTTGAAATTATATCATATCTATTTAATTTGAAATGATCTTTTCAATCCCTAAGATGTCTACAATTAGCCAAATCCATGGCCAATTTGGTTTTAGGAGCCCATCTTTTGTGATATGAGATGTTTTAGTATGTACTATTCTCAAACATTATTGGAGCTTTGTGGTCAAAATAAGGGAATCACTAGGTGTCACTAGATTATTGTAGACCTTGGCATGCCAATCCTGTAGCATTTGAATTTTCACCAATAGTCTCACAAGCTTTGAGTTATGACCCTTAGAAGAATAACCTCCAAATGCACTTAGAGCACCTCTTCGGTATAGGGTGGCTACGACTGTTGGAAGCTCTTTGTGGCCAAAAAAATTGTGTCACTATGGTTCAACCACCTATCTAGAGATAATGGTGCTAACTATTTGATGCCAAGATCAGTCATTTCAAAGTTGTGTAGTGACACAACATTGAACTAAGGTACATTGCAAGTTTTGGCATCGAGTGATATCATTATACCAAATAAAAATAGAATGTGATCACTTTAAAATGAGATTGGTTATTGTAGTCCTCGACATGATCATTCTGTATCATTTAATGCTTCACTATTAACCACCATGATCTCCAAGTTACAAACCTTTTAAGATTGACCTCCAAAAGTACTTAGAGCAACTTGTAGACTATTTAGTATGGAGTGGCCATGAACCTTGGAGACTCTTCAATGCATTTCATGAAAACATATGTCCTTAGGGGTACTAAGACCCCTATGGATCTATTTTATTTGTTTGAATGGGTCCAAAAGGGTCATGGGATGACAACATATGTCCTTAAGGGTCCTAGCACCCCAAGGGACCTTTTTTATTTGTTCAAATGGGTTCAAATGGGTCATAGGATTACCTAATACCCATTTTAATGAATTTCATGACAACATATGTCCCTAGGAGTCCTATTGCCCTTCAAAAACTATTTCAATTATTTGAACGGGTCGAAAGGGGTCATAGTTTAACCTATCACCCCTTTCAATGTATTTTGTGACAACATGTCCCTAGGGATCCTTGGACCCCTAGGAACCTATCTCATTTGTTTGAATGGGTTGAAAGGGGTCATAGGATAACGTATGAGCCCTTTTAATGCATTTCATGACAACATATGTCCCTAAAGGTTCTAGAACACCTAGGGACCCTTTTTTATTTGGTCGAATGGGTTGAAAAGGGTCATAGGATAACCTATGACCCCTTTTGATGCATTTCATGACAATATATGTCATTAGGGGTGCTATGACCACTAGGAACTTATTTCATTTTTTCAAATGGGTTGAAAGGGGTCATAGGATAACTTGTGACCCCTTTCAATGCATTTCATGACAAAATATGTCATTAGGGGTCTTAGGACCCTTAGAGACCCATATTAACCTATTTCATCCCATTTGAGCAAATGAAATAGATCTCTAGGGGTCTTAGGACCACTAAGGATGTATGTTGTCATGAAATGAATTGAAAGGGGTTATAGGTTTTCTTATAGCCCCTTTTGACCCATTCAAACAAATAAAATAGTTCCCTAGGGGTCCTAGGATCTCTAAGGACATATGCTATCATAGAGTGCGATGAAACTATGACCCCTTTCAATGCATTCAAACAAATGAAATAGGTCCCTAGGGGTCCTAGAACCCATAATGACAGACTTTGTGATGAAATGGGTTGAAAGGGGTCATAAGTTATCCTATGTCCCCTTTCAACCCATTCAAACAAATGAAATAGGTCCCTATGGGACCTCAAACCCCTAAGGACATATGTTGTCATGAAATGTGTTGAAAGCAGTCATAGTTTGTCATATGACCCCTTTTGACTCATTCCAACAAATGAAATAGGTACTTGATATCATCGAAAGGGGTCATAGTTTATCCTATGACCTCTTTTGACACATTCAAACAAATGAAATAGGTCCCTAGGTGTCCTAGGACCCCTAAGGACATAGGTTCGTAGGGGTCCTATTACCCTTAAAGATGTGTTGTCATGAAATGCATCGAAATGGGTTATAATTTATCTTATGACCCCTTTTGACCCATTCAAACAAATGAAATAGGTCCCTACGGGTACTAGGATCCCTAGGCACATATGTTGTCATGAAATGCTTCGAAAGGGATCATAGTTTATCCTATAACCCCTTTCAACCCATTCAAACAAATAAAATAGGTCCTTAGGGGTCTTAGGATTCTTGAGGACATATGTTGACATGAAATGCATTACCTATGACCCCTTTCAAACCATTTGAACAAATGATATAGGTCTCTAGCGGTCCTAGGCCCCCTAGGGGCATATGTTGTCATGGGCTAAAAAAACAAACCTATGTCACCTTTTATAAAGAAACGAGATATCAGAATGTGACAGTTCAATATTAATGACAAAAAAATGGCATTTGTGTTTAGAATATGAAGATGATGTAAACTGATGAAATGTGTAGAATTGGATGAACTTTATTCCTATAATTTTTTTAAAAAATTTGAGTAAGAATTTATTGATTTTATTCTATTTTGAAGTTCCTTTCTTAATTGTAAAAAATATAGGGTGTAGTTCCCATCAAACAAGTATATGCAAATCATCTTATGTTGTTCTAATTTGAAAATATATTATAGATGACATGTATAGCTAGGGAACAAAAAAAGAAATAATTATATTTTATGTATACTTTCTTTGTTATAAGTACTCAAGTTCAACCTTATTAGAATCCAATAGTTTTTTCCTCCTATAAAAACTTCCCTCTCAAATCTATACCTTCTTGAAAAAATTACATATTCATGAAGAGGATTCTCTCCTCTAGAGATAAATATGATTTTTTAATTTTTTGATATGATTTACTAATTTTTTTTTTCGCTTTTTTGAGGGAACATTTTTGAGATAATGGGTGTTGCACACATTGCATAATATTGTTATATTTTATTATTTTATTTTATTATGTAATGTTGTACCTAGATGGACATGCAACATGTAAAGATTCCTATAGAATATTCTTCATGAGTTGTATTGTAACATTGTGATAATATTTGATGTAATTATTTAATATTGGGAAAAAGAATTAAATGCCCAATATTAAATGTGGGGTCAGTGGGTTAGGTAGCACATGGTTTCAGCACATGGTTTATGTAATACCACTTGGTAGTTTTGTGGGACTTGCTACTATATAAGTAGCCACAAGGGTAGTTGTTGTAGAGACAAAAAAAAGAGTGACAAGGAGAAGACAAAAGGCAAGAGTCGAGCGGGACAAGGCTTGACAAGTTAGCCAAGGGAGCATTTGTGAAGGTTGAAAGCATGGCATGGGATGTGTGGATTCATGCTTGTTCACATAGTTTTCTCGGTTGTGGCTATGGCCATGAAGGCTTCCATGGTTGTATGGCAATGGTATTTTTGCTGAATAATACATAATGATGGATGCTTTTGAAGGCTGGGTTTTTCTCTCAATGAGGGTTTCCCAGGGTATATCTTGTGTCACAATTTTGTGGGTATGTTTTCTATTCTCTTGCATGTGGATTTTAATTCCATGTTTATTTCAAATTTATTATGGGTTATGTGGAAATGGTTACATTCTTTGTTGCCAAGTTTCCTTACAAGTGGTATCAGAGCTATGGTTTTATTATTGTAACCCTAGATTGAATCCATGGGAATGCATGAGAGGATAAAAGAAAGGGCAAGATATATGAATGTTTTATTGCAAATCTGAAGGTTTTGGGTTTGCTGTTATGATGGGATGGTAAAAGATTTGGGCATGTGAAATTGTTAGACAAAAAAGAGTTTTTTGGATGTTGCATTTAAATGAGGGTTTTGGGGGGTAGCATGCAAAAATGACCTCCTGGGTAAAAAAAGACCTCACCATTGGATCCGGGTCGATATTTCCATAAATTTTGATATATAATACGCCCTATTTTGGCCATGTTCGAGGAAATGAAAGAGTTTTTTAGTTTCAGCCCATGATGGCCGTCAAATTTAATCCCGTCGGAATTTTCGTCACTGAAAAAATTAAAAATGAAAAATCGTACTGAAAATGGTAAAAATACTATCTTAGTAAAATGGCCATAACTTTCTCTCAGAATATCGAATTTCAGAATTCTTATAAGCGTTGGAAAGCTAATTCAGAGCACTACAAGATGGCGTAGGTTTGGTTCTATGATTTTGAGATTTTTTCAGGTTTTAAGAGCCCTAAAGTCAGATGTTATTTATTTTGAGCACGGATTAGGGCATAACTTGGGCATACGGAGTCGGATTTTGGACTTCGAGTAGTCAACGGAAAGCTCTTGGAGAGCTCTACACAATGGTTCAGATTTGGTGTAAGTTTGACATGATTTATTTGTTGATATATTGATCTGAACAGTTTATAGGTATATTTTGACTATGGTAACATTGTGAGTTTATGGCATTGGAGATTTAAGTTTTGATGTCATTGTATACTCAAGTTTGGTCTCATGATGATATAGTAATCACTGTTTGAATTGGATATGCATGGTGACTTGTTGGGTCTACAAGTTGTGCAGTGTTGTAAGCGGTCTATACTTACAGGTTGCATTTATAGCTTGGTTATGGGTTGTCTTTGCCCATTGATCTTTCATTATTGATGCATATTCAGATTGTTGGCTTGGATTTGGGTTGTCTATGCCCTAAGTCACATGATTTACTATTTTCTTCATGTAGAAGGGATGAGATTTTGTTATCAAAGACAGTCATGGTGGAGGATTGTGGTTGACTATGCTGACAGGTTGGACATATTGAGAGACTGATGCTCGGTTCATGGATGTGATCATGGTGCCATGGATTTTGACATGACATGATTGGTTATACAGGTACATCCTTGATGTTCATTAGCTTGGATTTCTGATTTAGTTATGGTGGTATATCTTCTTGGTTGAGGATCATGATTATTTGGTTTCTTTTGAGGAGCTCATGATGTGCACTTTGAGTTCCTTGATGGTTTGATGCCTTGGTTGGTTCTCATGGTTAGAAGATGGTTTTTTCATCATGATGTCATGGATAGCTTGGATACACGGTTTAGTGGGAGCTTGTGACAGTGATGGGGTGACAATGCAGGATTAGTTCTTGGTTTGGTTTATATCTTCTTGGTTTGGAGAGGATGGATTTTATGATGCCATAGGTGACTTGGTACCACAGTTGAGTGGGATTTTTTGGCATTGATATATTTATTGAGTGTTTGCAGATGTTGGAGGTTTGTCTTATATCCTGTTGCTGCAGAAGTGTCTTTGACATTTGCATGGTGCACTTTTTATCTTCATGGTGTTTGAAGATGGTTAGATCTTGAGGACTCATGGAGTTCTTGGTTATCTTCATGGTGTGTGGAGATGGTTCTTCCTGGTATGTGGAGATGGTTTTCTTCATGGTGTATGGAGATGGTTGCATCTTGAGGACTCACAGGGTTCTTGGCAAAGGTGTGGTTTATGCTTTTATTTGGCATGTTATCCTTGGTGTGAGGATGGTTTCATTATTATGTCATGGTATACTCTTGATATGCGTTTAGAGTTGTGACATGTTATAGTGTGTTCATATGGAGCATGTTATCTCTTTGGTTGACATGGTAAGATCATGTTGTCATGTTTATGTTCCTGAGGCCATGGTTGGAACTTTGACATTGATCTTGGTTTAGTTTCTTGGTATTGAGTACATTGATCATAAGCTGGATACTTCATGATATTGCTATGTTGCATTTGGAGTTGGCATGAATTGATTGGTTATAGGTGCTCATGGATACTTAGAGAAGGTGGTGATGCTGATTTCTCTTGGATTAGAGAAGTATTTGTTGGGATGGTTGATGGTTTCAGCAGGAAGTCCGAGGGGCAGTCACCTGATATGGACTTGAGAGGAGATTGTTCTTGGATGAGTCTTGGTTGGAGACTTGGGTATCTTGATGAGCATTCTCATTCCCCACTCTTGGTCTACTCGGCAGTTTGCTACTTGAGAGGTATAGCCCATTTTTTTCTCTCAGTTGCATTATATTTATTCTTGTCTTTCATGGAAATGGATCTTGAGCTATGGTACATGAGTTAGTTCTGGAGGGTTCATTTGAGAGATGGTTTTAGCATTGGTTATCTCCATGTGCATATGTTGTTATGCTGGTTGAGTTTGAGAGATGGTTTTATATTGGGCATATTCCTTGAATTAGGAATGGTTATTCCTTGATTTAGGAATGGTTTTATTGAGTTTGATCTTCTTGTGAGAGGCTTACATCCATGATTAGTTATATGGTATGGTTTGGGTGTTGTTGAGGCTTCTTGTTGGGCTTTTATGGAGGAGATCATACTTGCACAGTTTACATCTAGGGGTGTGTGTAGAAGGACATGATACAGGTTATGATTTGCATGGTTTCTCTAGTCTTGGTTATCTTCTTGGATGTTCAGTTTTGCCTACATTGGAATTGAGATTGGTTAGAGATTGTGATCACTGGTTTGTGCTCATGTATGTCATGTGAGAGATGACATGGTTATTCCTTTATCTCTTTCCTCTATTGGTTGTGGAGAATTTGGGAGACTTTTGGAGACTTGTTATGAGAGTTATTCTTGTAGGATATCAGTTTATGTACTGTGGATGTCCTTGATACTACATAGATTCACTTCTTTGAGATATTTTGAGTGGATTGGTTATAGATTTGACATTATCTTTTGCAGTGGGAGCTTCTTGGTATATATGTGGCAGGTATTGCTCTTGAGGCTTGTGATTGCAGGTTGTAGATTGGATATGTCGGTGATATGAGATTCACTTGTTATACCTTTGAGGTATGGATGGTTGGATGGGTTTGGCACTTTTCTGTGGGTACTATTTCAGCTATGGATATTTTAACAACTATGGATACATGTGATTACAATTGGTATTAGAGCCTGGTTTTGGTTTTGGATCTGGGTCAACATTTCCATAAATTTTGATATATAATATGCCCTAGTTTTACCATGTTTAGAGGAAATGAAAGAGTTTTTTGGTTTCAGCCCATGATGGCCGTCTAATTTAATCCCGTCGAAATTTTCATCACTGAAAAAATAAAAAATAAAAAATTGTACTGAAAATGGTAAAAAGACTGTCTTAGTAAAATGGCCATAACTTTCTCTCAGAATATCAGATTTTAGAGTTCTTATAGGCGTTGGAAAGCTAATTCAGAGAACTAAAACATGGTGTAGGTTTGGTTCTGTGATTTTAAATTTTTTGTAGGTTTTTAGAGCCCTAAAGTCAGATGTTGTTTATTTTGAGCACGAATTGGGGCATAACTTGGGCATACGGAGTCGGATTTTGGACTTCGAGTAGTCAACAGAAAGCTCTTGAAGAGCTCTACACATTGGTTTAGATTTCGTGCAGGTTTGACATGATTTATTTATTGATATATTGATCTAAATAGTTTATAGGTATATTTTGACTATGGTAACATTGTGAGTTTATGGCATTGGAGATTTAAGAGTTGATGTCATTGTATACTCAGTTCATATTTCAGTTTGGCCTCATGATGATATGGTTATCAGTGTTTAGTTTGGATATGCATGATGACTTGTTGAGTCTACAAGTTGTACAGTGTTTTAAGCCATCTATACTAACAGGTTGTATTTATAGCTTGGTTATGGGTTGTCTTTGCCCATTGATCTTTCATTATTGATGTATATTCAGATTGGTGGCTTGGATTTGGGTTGTCTATGCCCTAAGTCACATGATTTACTATTTTCTTCATGTAGAAGGGATGAGATGTTGTTACCAGGTACAGTCATGGTAGAGGATTGTGGTTGACTATGCTGACAGGTTGGACATATTGAGAGCCAGATGCTCGGTTCATGGATGTGATCATGGTGTCATAGATTTTGGCATGACATGATTGGTTATACAGGTACATCCTTGATGTTCATTAGCTTGGATTTCTGATTCAGTTATGGTGGTATATCTTCTAAGTTGAGGATCATGGTTATTTAGTTTCTTTTGAGGAGCTCATGATGTGCACTTTGAGTTCTTTGATGGTTTGATGCCTTAGTTGATTCTCATGGTTAGAGGATGGTTTTTCATCATGATGTCATGGATAGCTTGGATACACGGTTTAGTGGGAGCTTGTGACAGTGATGGGGTGACAGTGCAGGATTAGTTCCTGGTTTGATTTGGATCTTCAAGTAGGAGATGGATTTTATGATGCCATAGGTGACTTGGTACCACGGTTGAGTGGGAGTTGTTGGCATTGATATATTTATTGAGTGTTTGCAGATGTTGAAGGTTTGTCTTAGATCCTGTTGCTGCAGAAGCGTCTTTAACATTTGCATGGTGCACTTGTTATCTTCATGGTGTATGGAGATGATTCTTCCTGGTATGTGGAGATGGTTTTTCTTCATGGTGTGTGGAGATGGTTGCATCTTGAGGACTCACAGGGTTCTTGGTAAAGGTGTGGTTTATGCTTTTATTTGGCATGTTATCCTTGGTATGAGGATGGTTTCATTATTATGTCATGGTATACTCTTGATACGCGTTTAGAGTGTTGACATGTTATGGTGTGTTCATGTGGAGCATGTTATCTCTTTAGTTGAGATGGTAAGATCATGTTGTCATGTTTATGTTCCTGAGGCCATGGTTGGAACTTTGACATTGATCTTGGTTTAGTTTCTTGGTATTGAGTACACTGATCATAAGCTGGATACTTCATGATATTGCTATGTTGCATTTGGATTTGGCATGGATTGATTGGTTACAGGTGCTCATGGATACTTAGAGACGGTGGTGATGCTGATTTCTCTTGGATTAGAGAAGTATTTGTTGGAACGGTTGATGGTTTCAATAGGAAGTTCGAGGGGCAATCACCTGATATGGACTTGAGAGGAGATTGTTCTTAGATGAGTCTTGGTTGGAGACTTGGGTATCTTGATGAGAATTCTCATTCCCCACTCTTGGTCTACTCGGCAGTTTGCTACTTGAGAGGTATAGCCCATTTTTTTTTTTCTCTCAGTTGCATTATATTTATGCTTACCTTTCATGGATATGGATCTTGAGCTATGGTACATGAGTTAGTTCTAGAGGGTTCATTTGAGAGATGGTTTAGCATTGGTTATCTCCATGTGCATATGTTGTTATGCTAGTTGAGTTTGGGAGATGGTTTTATATTGGGCATATTCCTTGGATTAGTAATGGTTATTCCTTGGTTTAGGAATGGGTTTTATGAGTTTGATCTTCTTGTGAGAGGCTTACATCCATGATTAGTTATATGGTATGGTTTGGGTATTGTTGAGGCTTCTTGTTGGGGTTTTATGGAGGAGATCATACTTGCACAGTTTACATCTAGAGGTATGTGTAGAAGGACATGATACAAGTTTGATTTTCATGGTTTCTCCAATCTTGGTTATCTTCCTGGATGTTCAGTTTTGCCTACGTTGGATTTGAGATTGGTTAGAGATTGTGATCACTAGTTTGTGCTCATGTATGTCATGTGAGAGATGACATGGTTATCTCTTTCTCTTTCCTCTGTTGGTTGTCGTGAACTTGGGAGAGCATTGGAGACTTGTTATGAGAGTTGTTCTTGCAGGATATTAGTTTATTTATTGTGGATGTCCTTGATACTACATGGATTCACTTCTTTGAGATGTTGTGAGTGGATTGGTTATAGATTTGACATTATCTTTTGCAGTGGGAGCTTCTTGGTATATATGTGGCAGGTATTGCTCTTGAGGCTTGTGATTGCAGGTTATAGATTGGATATGTCGGTGATATGAGATTCACTTGTTATACCTTTGAGGTATGGATAGTTGGATGGGTTTGGCACTTTGCTGTGGGTGTTATTTCAGCTATAGATATTTTGACATCTACGGATACATGTAATTACCTTTGGATCAGGCTTTTTTTGTGCTTGGAATTTCAATTGGTACAAGATTTTATGATCTTCTAATGCGACAGGTTGGGTGGCTTTCTCTTTGGATGGCTTCTATGTATGTCTAGTGGGAGTGGCATAATAGGAGGTGAGATCATTCATGTTTGAGATGCTGGATACTTTGATTTTGTTGCAGGTACCAAGATGGAGCACTTGGTGTATTTTGATCCATGATGGTGGATGTGCTTGGAGGGATTGTTCCCTTGTTCATTTATGTGGCTACGGATTGACCCTATGCAATGTATACAACAAGTGGGAGATTGTTGAGATAATGGGTGTTGCACACATTGCATAATATTGTTATTTTATTATTTTATTTTATTATGTAATGTTGTGCCTAGATGGACGTGCAACATGTAAAGGTTCCCATGGAATATTCTTGATGAGTTGTATTGTAACATTGTGAAAATATTTTATGTAATTATTTAATATTGGGGTAAAAGAATTAAATGCCCAATATTAAATGTGGGGTCAGTGGGTTAGGTAGCACATGGTTTATGTAATACCACTTGGTAGTTTTGTGGGACTTGCTACTATATAAGCAGCCACAAGGGTAGTTGTTGTAGAAAGAGAGAGAGAAAGAGTGACAAGGAGAAGACAAAAGGAAAAAATCGAGCAGGACAAGGCTTGATAGGTTAGCCAAGGGAGCATTTGTGAAGGTTGAAAGCATGGCATGGGATGTGTGGATTCATGCTTGTTCAGATAGTTTGCTCGATTGTGGCTATGGCCATAAAGGCTTCCATGGTTGTATGGCAATGGTATTTTTTTCTGAATAATACATGGTGATGGATGCTTTTAGAGGCTGGGTTTTTTCCTCAATGAGGGTTTCCCAGGCTATATCTTGTGTCACAATTGTGTGGGTATGTTGTCTATTCTCTTGCATGTGGATTTTAATTCCGTATTTATTTTAGATCTATTATGGGTTATGTGGAAATGGTTATATTCTTTATTGCCAAGTTTCTTTACAAGTGGTATCAGAGCCTAGTTTTTTTTCAGTTATCCTCTGCAGGAAAGTCTCACGGTTAAGTGGGAGTCTCACAGTTGAGTGGGAGCAATGGCAGATGAGGGTAAGTTGAGGGTTGATAGGTTTAATGGGCAGAACTTCCAGTTATGGAAGATGCAAATGGAAGACTATTTATATCAGAAGGATTTATGGAAGCCGTTGGAAGGAAAAGCCAAAAATCAAGAAACTATGTTAGAGGCTGAATGGGATCTTTTGGATAGAAAGGCACTCGGTAGCATTCGGTTATGCTTGGCACCATCGGTGGAATTTAATATTACAAAAGCAAAGACGACAGAAGATTTGATGAAAACCCTAGCGACACTATATGAAAAGCCCTCCGCTTCAAATAAGGTATTTCTCATGAAGCGTTTATTTAATATGAAAATGGCAGAAGGTGGATCTATTGCAGATCATTTAAATGAGTTTAATACTATTACTAGTCAATTATCTTCTGTGGGTATCAATTTTGATGAAGAAATTAGGGCTCTCTTGATTTTGTGTTCTTTGCCTGAAAGCTGGAATGGCTTGGTAATGGCGGTGAGTAATTCTGTTCCTGGATCAAGTACCCTAAAATATGATGATGTGATCGGTGTTATTTTAAGTGAGGAAACTCATAGAAAATCCTCAGGTGGATCTACATCAGGAAGTGTTTTAAATGCACAAAGCAGGGGTAGAACGACTGAAAGAGGAAGTAACTCTGGAAATTGTGGGAAATCAAGAGGAAAGTCAAAGGGGAGGAGGTCTCAATCGAGAGGACCAAATGATTGCTGGTACTGTGGGAAACCAAGGCACAAAAAGAAAGATTGCTGGACTCGAAAGAAAAATGAAGGAGATAAATTAGATGGAGACAAAGAGGCAAATGTGGTACGTAACAAATCCGAAGAGGATGCTTTGCTTCTATCTTTAGAGAATGTTGATGATTCATGGATTTTAGATTCTGGTGCTTCTTTTCATGCTACACCTCATAGAGGTTATTTCATTGATTATGTCCAAGGGGATTTTGGGCTTGTTTATTTGGGGGATAATGAACCTTGTCAGATTGTTGGAAAGGGAAAAATTAAGATTAAGTTGCAGAATGGGAATCATTGGCTACTACATGAGGTAAGACATGTTCCAAAGTTGAGTAGAAATTTAATTTCAGCAGGGCAACTCGGTGATGAGGGTTGTGTAGTTACTTTTAATGATAAAAATTGGAAGGTTTCAAAAGGTTCCCTTGTAGTAGCAAGAGGTGTGAAAGTAGGCACCTTATATCTTTGTATAGGTCATATTGTTCCTTCTACTTTGATTGTTTCAAAGAAAAATGAATATTCAGGAACAATTACTGCAGTTGAGCAGGGAGAACAAATAGCTGCTATAGATTCTGATACAACACTGTGGCACAATAGACTTGGGCACATGAGTGAGAAAGGTATGAAAGTACTTCATTCAAGGAAAGCTTTACCAGGTCTAAAATGTGTGAATATGAATTTTTGTGAAAGTTGTGTATATGGAAAACAAAAGAGAGTGAGTTTTGTAAAGACTGGGAAGGAAAACAAAAAGGAGAAATTAGAGCTTGTGCATACAGATGTATGGAGACCGGCTCAGGTATCTTCCCTTGGTGGCTCTCATTATTATGTTAGATTTATTGATGACGCAACTAGAAAAGTATGGGTTTATTTCCTTAGACAGAAATCTAATGTATTTCAAACTTTTAAGAAATGGAAATGCTTGGTTGAAAATGAGACTGGTAAGAAATTAAAATGTCTCAGATCTGATAATGGTGGTGAGTATTGCAGTCATGAATTTGAAGATTATTGCTCCACTAATGGTATTTGTAGACAAAAAACTGTTCCAAGGACTCCACAGGAAAATGGAGTGGCTGAACGCATGAACCGGACTATAATGGAGCGCGCAAGGAGCATGAGGTTGCATGCTAGGTTGCCCTTACACATGTGGGCGGAGGCTGTCAATACTGCAGTATATTTGATTAATAGAGGTCCCTCTACTCCTTTGGGCTATGGTATTCTAGAGGAAGCATGGACTGGTAAGAAGGTGAGTTATTCTTTTCTCAAGACCTTCGGTTGTGAAGCTTTTGCTCATATAGACTCTGAAAATAGAACCAAGCTAGAAGCTAAATCAAAGAAATGTGTCTTTGTTGGATATGGCATTAATGAATTTGGCTATAGGCTTTGGGATTTTGAAAATCATAAAATTATAAGAAGCCGGGATGTCATATTCAATGAAAAAGTGTTGTACAAAGATCTGTTGCAGCAACATGAGAAGAAAGAAGATGATTATGCAGTGCTGGATGATACTCCAAAAGCTGATGTTCCAGCCATTCCTCATGATGTGCAACAACTGCAACAAAAAATACCACATACACCAGTGAATGTTAGACGGTCAACAAGGCCAATTAGACCTCCACAAAATTTTTCTCCCTCTTTGTATTCTATTTTACTTACTAATGCTGGTGAACTTGAAAGTTATGATGAAGTTGTGCAGGTGGATACTAAGATTTAGTGGGAGTCTGCAATGAAAGATGAAATGGACTCTTTGCAGAAAAATAAGACATGGGATTTGTGCAAGTTGCCTGCAGGTAAAAAGGCTTTACAGAATAAATAGGTTTATAGGTTGAAAGAAGAGGAAGGAGGTAAGAAAAGATTTAAGGCCAAGTTAGTTGTAAAAAGATTTGCACAGAAAAAAAGAATTGATTTTGATGAGATATTTTCTCCTATTGTTAAAATGACTTCTATTCGTACTATTTTAAGTCTTGTGGCTACTGAAGATTTGCATTTAGAGCAGATGGATGTTAAAACAGCCTTTCTTCATGGTGATTTGGATGAAGAAATATATATGGCTCAGCCACTGGATTTTGAGGTCAAAGGTAAGGAGAACTTAGTGTGCAAATTGAAGAAAAGTTTATATGGCTTGAAGCAAGCACCTCGGCAATGGTATCTGAAATTTGACAGTTTTATGCATGAGCATGGATATAATAGGTGTCATTCAGATTACTGTGTTTATTTTAAGAGGTTGGATGATGATAGCTACATTATTTTATGTTTATATGTTGATGATATGCTTGTAGCTGGGTCTAACATGGATCATATTAAGGGGCTGAAATGCCAATTAGCACATGCATTTGCTATGAAAGATTTGGGGGCAGCAAAACAAATTCTTGGTATGAAGATTTGCAGAGATAGGAAGAACAAAACATTGACGCTATCTCAAGCTGATTATGTTGAGAAGGTGTTGCAATGTTTCTCTATGGAGAATGCTAAAGCTGTCAACACACCTTTACCTGGTCATTTGAAATTGACTAAGGAGATGTGTCCCAAGACACATGAAGAGGAGGATAAGATGTCCAAGGTACCCTATGCTTCAGCTGTAGGAAGTTTGATGTATGCTATGGTATGCACTAGGCCAGATATTGCACATGCAGTGGGAGTCATTAGCAGGTATATGAGTCATCCAGGTTTTGAGCATTGGAATGCTGTCAAGTGGATTCTCAGATATTTGAGAGGAACATCCAATAAGTGTTTACACTTTGGGGGCTCTACTACTGATTTACAGGGCTATGTTGACTCAGACTTGGCTGGGGATATTGATACCAGGCTGAGTACTACAGGTTATGTCTTTACTATTGGTGGGGCAGCCGTGAGCTGGGTTTCTAGACTACAGAAGATTAATGCTCTCTCCACTACAGAGGCAGAGTATGTTGCTGCTACAGAGGCAACCAAAGAGATGATATGGCTTCAGTTCTTCTTGGAAGAATTGGGACATCCTTAGAAGGATAATTATTTGTTCACAGATAGTCAGAGTGCCATTCATCTTGCTAAGAATTCAGCTTTGCATTCTAAGACCAAACACATACAGTTGCGGTACCATTTCATTCGGTCAGTTTTGGAGGATGGACAGTTAAAGCTGGAGAAGATACATACCAATGAAAATCTAGCAGATATGTTGACAAAGGTTGTAACAAGGGAGAAGCTGAACTCCTCTTCAGCTTCAGTTGGTCTTTTAGACTAAATGTGAATAAAAGAACAGCAGAGTCCAGGGTGGTTTGATCCAGTGGGAGCCCCATGCGGTAGTTGTATTGCTACAAGATCAGTCTCCAAGTGGGAGATTGTTGTTTAGTGTGGAGCCTGATTAGTCCCCAAGTGGGAGATTGTTAGATTGTGGTGACTGATCAGGAAAGTACTGTAAGGAAACTTGGCAATAAAGAATATAACCGTTTCCACATAACCCATAATAGATCTAAAATAAACATGAAATTAAAATCCACATGCAACAGAATAGACAACATACCCACAAAATGTGACACAAGATATACCCTGGGAAACCCTCATTGAGGAAAAAAACTCAGCCTCCAAAAGCATCCATCATCATGTATTATTCAGCAAAAAATACCATTGCCATACAACCATGGAAGCCTTCATGGCCATAGCCACAACTGAGCAAACTATGTGAACGAGCATGAATCCACACATCCCATGCCATGCTTTCAACCTTCACAAATGCTCCCTTGGCTAACCTGTCAAACCTTGTCCCGCTCGACTCTTGCCTTTTGTCTTCTCCTTGTCACTCTCTCTCCCTCACACTACAACAACTATCCTTGTGGCTGCTTATATAGTAGCAAGTCCCACAAAACTACCAAGTGGTATTACATAAACCATGTGCTAAAACCATGTGCTATCTAACCCACTGACCCCACATTTAATATTGGGCATTTAATTATTTTCCCCAATATTAAATAATTACATCAAATATTATCACAATGTTACAATACAACTCATCAAGAATATTCCATGGGAATCTTTACATGTTGCACGTCCATCTAGGTACAACATTACATAGTAAAATAAAATAATAAAATAACAATATTATGCAATGTGTGCAACACCCATTATCTCAACAATCTCCCACTTATTGTATACATTGCATAGGGTCAATCCGTAGCCACATAAATGAACAAGGGAACAATCCCTCCCAGCACATCCACCATCATGGATCAAAATACACCAAGTGCTCTATCCTGGTACCCGCAACAAAATCAAAGTATCCAGCATCTCGAACATGAATGATCTCACCTCCTATTATGCCACTCCCACTGGACATACATAGAAGCCATCCAAAGAGAAGACCACCCAACCTGTCGCATTAGAAGATCATAAAATCATGTACCAACTAAAAAATTTTGAGCACCAATAACCTGATCCAAAGGTAATCACATGTATCTGTAGTTGTCAAAATATCCATAGCTGAAATAGCACCCACAGCAAGTGCCAAACCCATCCAACTATCCATACCTCAAAGGTATAACAAGTGAATCTCATATCACCGACATATCCAATCTGCAACCTGCAATCATAAGCCTCAAGAGCAATACCTGCCACATATATACCAAGAAGCTCCCACTGCAAAAGATAATGTCAAATCTATAACCAATCCACTCAACACATCTCAAAGAAGTGAATCCATGTAGTATCAAGGACATCCACAATACATAAACTAATATCCTGCAAGAATAACTCTCATAACAAGTCTCCAATAGTCTCCCAAGTTCACCACGATCAACAAAGGAAAGAGATAAAAGAATAACCATGTCATCTCTCACATGACATACATGACCACAAACCAGTGATCACAATCTCTAATCAATCTCAAATCCAATGTAAGAAAAATTGAACATCCAGGAAGATAACCAAGACCAAAGAAACCATGCAAATCATAACATGTATCATGTCCTTCTACACACACCTCTAGATGTAAACTGTGCAAGTATGATCTCCTCCATAAAACCCCATCAAGAAGCCTCAACAACACCCAAACCATACCATATAACTCATCATGGATGTAAGCCTCTCACAAGAAGATCAAACTCAATAAACCCATTCCTAAACCAAGGAATAACCATTCCTAATCCAAGGAATATGCCCAATATAAAACCATCTCCCAAACTCAACCAGCATAACAACATATGCACATGGAGATAACCAATGCTAAACCATCTCTCAAATAAACCCTCCAGAATTAACTCATGTACCATAGCTCAAGATCCATATCCATGAAAGACAAGCATAATTATAATGCAACTGAGAGAAACAATGGGCTATACCTCTCAAGTAGCAAACCGCCGAGTAGACCAAGAGTGGGGAATGAGAATGCTCATCAAGATACCCAAGTCTCCAACCAAGACTCATCTAAGAACAATCTCCTCTCAAGTCCATATCAGGTGACTGCCCCTCGGACTTCCTGCTGAAAACATCAATCATCCCAACAAATACTTCTCTAATCCAAGAGAAATCAGCATCACCACCGTCTCTAAGTATCCATGAGCACCTGTAACCAATCAATCCATGCCAACTCCAAATGCAACATAGCAATAGCATGAAGTATCCAGCTTATGATCAGTGTACTCAATACAAAGAAACTAAACCAAGATCAATGTCAAATTTGCAACCATGGCCTTAGGAACATAAACATGACAACATGATCTTACCATCTCAACTAAAGAGATAACATGCTCCATATGAACACACCATAACATGTCACAACTCTAAACGCGTATCAAGAGTATACCATGACATAATAATAAAACCATCCTCATACCAAGGATAACATGCCAAATAAAAGCATAAACCACACCTTTACCAAGAACCCTATGAGTCCCCAAGATGCAACCATCTCCACACACCATGAAGAAAACCATCTCCACATACCATGAAGAACCATCTCCACATACCATGAAGATAACCAAGAACTCCATGAGTCCTCAAGATCTAACCATCTTCACACACCGTGAAGATAACAAGTGCACCATGCAAATGTCAAAGACGCTTCTGCAGCAACAGGATCTAAGACAAACCTCTAACATCTGCAAACACTCAATAAATATATCAATGCCAAAAAAACTCCCACTCAATCATGGTACCAAGTCACCTATGGCATCATAAAATCCATCCTCTCCAAACCAAGAAGATATAAACCAAACTAGGAACTAATCCTGCACTGTCACCCCATCACTATCACAAGCTCCCACTAAACCGTGTATCCAAGCTATCCATGACATAATGATGAAAAACCATCTTCTAACCATGAGAATCAACCAAGGCATCAAATTATCAAAGAACTCAAAGTGCACATCATGAGCTCCTCAAAAGAAACCAAATAACCATAATCCTCAACCAAGAAGATATACCACCATAACCAAATCAGAAAATCCAAGCTAATGAACATCAAGGATGTACCTGTATAACCAATCATGTCGTGCCAAAATCCATGGCACCATGATCACATCCATGAACCGAGCATCTGGTTCTCAATATGTCCAACCTGTCAGCATAAAATAGTCAACCACGATCCTTTGCCATGACTGTACCTGGTAACAACATCTCATCCTTTCTACATGAAGATAAAATCATGTGACTTAGGGCATAGACAACCCAAATCCAAGCCACCAATCTGAATATGCATCAATAATGAAAGATCAATGGGCAAAGACAACCCATAACCAAGCTATAAATGCAACTTGTAAGTATAGACCGCTTACAACACTGCACAACTTGTAGATCCAACAAGTCATCATGCATATCCAAATCAAAAACTGATAACCATATCATCATGAGACCAAACTTGAGTGTACAATGACATCAAATCTTAAATCTCCAATACCATAAACTCACAATGTTACCATAGTCAAAATATATCTATAAACTATTCAGATCAATATATTAATAAATAAATCATGCCAAACCTACACCAAATCTAAACCAATGTGTAGAGCTCTCCAAGAGCTTTCCGTTGACTACTCGAAGTCCAGAATCCAACTCCGTATGCCCAAGTTATGCCCTAATTCGTGCTTAAAATAAACAACATCTGCATTTAGGGCTCTTAAAACCTAACAAAATTTCAAAATCTTAGAACCAAACCTACACCATGTTGCAATGCTCTGAATTAGCTTTCCAACGCCTGTAAGAACTTTGAAATCCGATATTCTGAGAGAAAGTTATGGCCATTTTACTAAGACAGTCTTTTTACCATTTTCAGTACGATTTTTCATTTTTAATTTTTTTTTCAGTGACGAAAATTCCGACGAGATTAAATTTGACGGCCATCATGGGCTGAAACTAAAAAAATCTTTCATTTCCTCTGAACATGGCCAAACTAGGGCATATTATATATCAAATTTTATTGAAATGTCGACTCGGATCCAATGGTGAGGTCTATTTTTACCTAGGAGGTCATTTTTGCAAGCTACCCCCCAAAACCCTCATTTTAAATGAAACATCCAAAAAATCTTTTGTCCAACAATTTTCCATGCCCAAATATTTTAACATCCCATCATAACAGCAAATCCAAAAGCCTCAGATCTGCAATAATTATTCATATATCTTGCCCTTTTCTTTTTTATCCTCTCATGCATTCCCATGGATTCAATCTAGGGTTACAAATAATAAAACCATAGCTCTGATACCTGCACCTAGTATGCGCATTGAGGGGGAGATTGTTGGGTGATGCGACGCGCTCCCCTACCCACAGGTGGTTAATTATGTGGTGTTCCATGTTCACTAACAGTCATGGATTTTGGTGCAACGGCAAGTGGGCCCCACAATTGGTATCAGAGCTTGGTTTTGGCCTGGTCATGGATTCAAATCTCCCCGGTGCCTTCCCGACCCTCGTAAGCACCTGGTATGCGCGTTGAGGGGGAGATTTTTGGGTGATGCGACGCGCTCCCCTGCCCACAGGTGGTTAATTATGTGGTGTTCCATGTTCACTAACAGTCATGGCTTTTGGTGCACAAAACAATGCACACATACACCACCAATGCAATGTATACAACAAGTGGGAGATTTTTGAGATAATGGGTGTTGCACACATTGCATAATATTGTTATATTTTATTATTTTATTTTATTATGTAATGTTGTACCTAGATGGACGTGCAACATGTAAAGATTCCCATGAAATATTCTTGATGAGTTGTATTATAACATTGTGATAATATTTGATGTAATTATTTAATATTAGGGAAAATAATTAAATGCCCAATATTAAATGTGGGGTCAGTGGGTTAGGTAGCACATGGTTTTAGCACATGGTTTATGTAATACCACTTGGTGGTTTTGTGGGACTTGCTACTATATAAGCAGCCACAAGGGTAGTTGTTGTAGAGACAAAAAAAAGAGTGACAAGGAGAAGACAAAAGGCAAGAGTCGAGCGGGACAAGGCTTGAAAAGTTAGCCAAGGGAGCATTTGTGAAGGTTGAAAGCATGGCATGGGATGTGTGGATTCATGCTTGTTCACATAGTTTGCTCGGTTGTGGCTATGGCCATGAAGGCTTCCATGGTTGTATGACAATGGTATTTTTGCTGAATAATACATAATGATGAATGCTTTTGGAGGCTGGGTTTTTCCCTCAATGAGGGTTTCCCAGAGTATATCTTGTGTCACAATTTTGTGGGTATGTTTTCTATTCTCTTGCATGTGGATTTTAATTCCATGTTTATTTCAGATTTATTATGGGTTATGTGGAAATGGTTACATTCTTTGTTGCCAAGTTTCCTTACAAACATCTTCTAAAATGTTGAAATATCAACTTATAATATTTTTAAGATTATAACATATTATAACTAACCAAAACACTTAAAAATTTATATAATGATGATATTGAATTTGAGATCTATAAAAGGGTATTTTTAGTTTTTGAAAAAAATAAAGTTTTGATAGAGAAATGAGATTTGACCAAAACAAGTTTTGGTATCCTAATTGGTGACATAGATCTATGCTTTTACCCCATGAAATGTGTCAAAATGGGTCATAGATTATCCTATGACCCCTTTTGACTCATTCAAACAAATGAAATAGCTCCCTCGAATGGGGTCGTGGGATAGCCCATGACCACATTTGACCAATTGCATTGATTACCCTAGCCTACGACCACATTACTATATTATCATAATAATAAAACTAATAACAATCTTATATATATTATTGTATTATATTTAAATTTAATAATAATCATATATATTATTGTATGTACCCTAAAATGGTCACCTAGACTACGGGCCCCCATTATTCAATTTATCAATTTATCAATATTCTGAATCAATAGTTTGCAATATTTTATTAAATCAGTTCGAATCAATTACCTTGATCAAATTTGATTATTTGAATATTTTCTAAGGTTGATCATTTTATCCTAAGTTTTATTTCATTAAAAGAAAATATCTCTTATAATTAAATAAAATAAGTCTCCATTTAATTAAAAGAAAACCTCTCTTTTAATTAAATAATTCATCCACATTTAATTAAGAGAAATAATCCTCTTTTAATTTAATTGAATATTTTCTATTTAATTAAAAGAACTTGCTCCCTTTTAATTAAAAAAATCCCCACTTAAAGAGGAAATAAAATAATTAAAAATTAAAAATTTCTCTACACTTAAATGCACATATTTCTAAGTGGGATTCCATTTAATTCTTTTCCTATTTTCTCATTTTTGTCTTTATTTCACATGGATCATTCTTTCTCCAACCTTGATTAAATCTTTTTACCTCTTAATCTTGATCATCCAATCTTCTTTATAAGGGAGAGCCCTCTCCACATTTTACATACACACATGATTATGCTTTTGTTATGCTATAGGATTGGAGAGCAATTTTTGGATGAGTTTGAGCATTAATGCTTTTTGTGGAGAACTTCTATCTTCTTGTCTTCTTCTCTCATGCATCCATGGCTTCCATCATCATGATCCATCCTTACCTTTTCATATTATCTTAGATCCATATTTTTTCTCATAGAATAATCTTGTATTGTTATTTCCTTTCATAGATTAGATTTTCTTTCTTGCATTGTTTTGCATTGTTATCATATAGATTATTTTCATCTCCATTTGCATGCATATTGGATATTTGAATCTCTCATTTTATGGTGTACATGCATGGGCACAAACTAGATCAAAATTGAGGGCCTTCATTATAAACCCTTGCACTCCATGAATAGAGAGCTATGAGCCACAATTTGAGACCTTATTCTTGAGTAATCTTGGATATAATGACTCATAGAGGTGTGCTGACATTTTAAGCACACATTTTTGGTGCCCACCGTGGGGCAACCCACCTTTACTTGTTGATTTTGGACATTTTTAGATTTAACCCCATTGTACATATTTTTTTGGAGATGAAAAATCTTAGATCTTAAAGATTTGACCATATCTTCCAAATGGATCGGTGTTTTGGTTTAAATTTTTTCAGGTTGGTGATACATCGTACAAGCTTCAATGAAATTTTTAGATTTTTTTGAGGTATTTTCTATTTTTAATAAAATCATTTTAGGGTGGAATTTAGTATTTTTTTTGAAAAAAAATAGTATTTTTGGAAAGGTCTTTGAATTCTAAATAAAGTTGGTTCTTTGTGTTTTTATTTTAGAGATCATATTAAGGCTCAATAATTTGATATGCAAAAAATGGTCTATTTTGACAAAATAGCTCCCTAGGTCACAAATAAAAAGATATTTTTAAAATTCTAACATTTTTGGAAAGCACTTTCATTTTTTATAGGGGGTCTCTTTTCTGCATTTAGAATTTTTGATCCAAATTTATATCATATAGGTTCAATCTTGATGACTAGGTCAAAAATCAATATTAAAAAAAGGTGTTTAATGAATAGCTTGCATTTAATTTTCACAATGGATTAGTGCATGATGTGAATTTTTATTTGGTTATTTTCTAATTATTATTGCTCTTAAAAATTAGATTTTAGATCTAACCCTAGTTTTGTATGCGTACAATATATATTGCATATCTTGTGTTTGCTTGTTTTGCTTGTTGCTTTGTTCATTGTGAGCAAACTTTTAAGTGTAAATCAAAAGTACTATAAAGAAAAGACTTATGGAAAGGATTATTCAGTATTTTGTTGTATCTCTATAACATTTGGATTTAGAACTAAAATGAACATTTCATGTGTTTGGCTTGAGTGTTTTTTACATGTTTTCATAGATTCACACTTCATTTGGGACTCTAAAATTGGATCTAGATTTTCTTTCACACATCTATGTTTCACATAGTAATTAGGCCCTATGAACACTATTTCAGAGATCTTGAGAGACTAAGCTTCATTCACTTGCTTGACATGTGAAGCTCTTCTTGATGATGGGTACCCTTTAGGTAGGAAAGGATATTTGTTATTATCTCAACATCCATTAGTACTTTCTCTTTTAAGATTGGTGGTGTTTGTTGTTGGATTTTTTAAAAATTTGGTGATGTGATTTCAAATTAGTGTGTCAAAGAATCTTGTTTGCTATATTTGGGTAAGGTGAAGAGGCCAGAGGAGTATGCTCTGTTCCCTCTTGGGCACATCAAAAACTTGGAATCTTTGAATCCAAACCAAGCCCCCAAGTGGTACAACTTTGTGAATCTTCTTGGATTATAAAGGGTTAACTATAGTGGTCATTACCTTTATTGGTTCAGTCATGTGGATGTAACCTCCAGTGATAATAGCCATTTTTGCTGTAATAGTAGGAACAATTATATAAATGTTTTTGTGGGGGAAATCCTCAGAAGTGTAGTCTTTTTTTAAGCTATTAGATATCCTTGGTATCTCCAATTGATTAAATTCTCAGAATATGTCAAAACCCTATTACACCAAGATTGGATTTCACCCACTCTAGATTGCAAAAGCTGTAGAGTTGAACATTACTAAGAACTATAGTGCTATAAAAATTTCTTTTCTAGGAGTATATGTGTGATTGGAAAACATTTTGAAAACATACACAATAGTAGTTCTAGGGATTAGATTGATACTATGATGCTATTCTTATTTATGTGCAAGGTTTCTTTGTCCCTTGCTCATTGTTTGAAGATATTTGATTGAAATCCCTAATTGTTGTCTTGTGTGCCTGGTTCATGATTAAAAATCTATTGATACACCTAGTTGGATATTTAAAATAAAAAAAATCTAATTTTTTAAGTCAAGACTTTACAATCAAACTACTTTTTCATTCTATTATTTTTGATCTCCCTAGGTTGATCTAGTTTAGATTAGGCTACTTACCCCACTGTTAGAATCTGGTTTGCACCTTGGTTTATTGTGCTTTGACCTCTTGAATTAGTAATCATTGATTTCACAAGCGACCTTGTTTAGAGTTGGTGAGTTAGAGACCATCCTTGTTGAGAAAGATATACCTTTGATTCCTTGATATTACACTTGAGGAGTCTTAGTAATCTCTTGTCCATTCACTTTCATCAAAATTCAATTTCAATTAATGAAATTTTGGGTAAATCATCCTCCTAGTTTATGTGTGCAAGGTTATTCACCCAAAGTTGTGGACACCTCTATGGTAGTATTGGTTTATGGCTATTTCAGAATTCTATCATATCATCTCTTTCGTGGACAAGTGAGTGCTTTTACTATCCTAGTTTGGTACCAATATTTCTTAGGGTTATCCTATCAACTGGTAACTTTTCATTCATGTTGATTACAACAAGATATCAACTAGATCAAGGAAAGTGAACTCAAGTTGTCTTTAAACAATTACATTTAGTTCAAACTTGTCAAAGATGTAAGGGAAAATAACCTATGTCTATTCAATCCCTTAAGAGTATTCTAGAAGCTTTATTTGATCCTAGTGGTGATCTTATTGAATTGAGTACACCCTTAGCATCACCTCATTCAAATATAGATATGAGTTTTACAAGAGCTGTACACGAGAAGAATTAAAGTACTGAGTATTATGTTGACCTTTCAAGTGGTGATCCCACTTGTGGAAGTAGACCAACCTCATCCCTTATTGAGGATAGGTATTTGGATGCACATCAAAGGGTTGATAAAAGTAAACATTACACCTATCAAGAAGAGGAATCCCAATATGTTGATCAAATTAGTGAGCCTTCTAGCCCTTGTTTAAATGCAACATTTACTGGTAACCGTTTTAGATAGTCAAGACTGTGTACATTGCTCATGACACCTTTGGGTTATGCGAGTGATAGACTTAAAACACTTGAGCATAAGAACAAAGCCCTTCTAGAGGAATAGGCTAAGAAGGAAGAATAATTTAGATGTGTAAAGGAAGAAAGACAAGCTATGATTGAGATTGAAAAAAAATCCCATCAAGAAGCACAAGATCTTCTCATGGCTCAAAAACTTTACAATCAATTCAACAACATGCATATTGGCGGTGGAAAAAACTCTCCTCCACTCAATCCTCCCAAGATTCCATGAAATGGAAAAAATTGGAGACCACCTTCACCATCCCCTAGTCCTAGAGGAAGAAGAAATTCAAGGTATGATGATTATAGGAGACCAACACCTCCTATAGCTTCAAGATAATCTTCACATTCGAGCATGGTTCACAGTATGGTGGTAGTTCAAATGTTGATCATAATTCTTATGATTTCAAGGCTATGCAACAAGATCCAAAACTTCAATAGTATGTAGAAGCATTTATGGAAAAAAACAAAGATGCATACTTTCAACATTTAGCCAACAAAGGTGCTAAGGTCCCTTACAACATTGATATAGAACAAAAGATTCAAAAGCATGCTCCTTCTACGGAAGAAGAATTTGAGAAAATGAAAAAGAAAATGGTGCAAATGGAAGCACCCAAGAGTTCATTTTCACTTGATTTAGTTTTTCCTAATCCTTTTGATAAGAGTGTTGACATGGAGTTTCCTAGGAAAATTGAGATCCCCCAATATGACAAGTATGATGGTAATGGGGATCCAAATGATCATGTGTGTCAATTTTACACCATGAGTTTTGAATTTCATCATGAAGACTCATACCTTATGAGATTGTTTCCAAGGAGTCTTAGGGGTCAAGAAATGGAATGGATCACCAATATCACTCCCCCTATTAAGATGTTCCTTGATTTAATTCAAATATTTGTTCAACACTTTGCATACAATCTTTCACAATCTATCTCATTATTGGATTTATTTCACATAAAGAAAAATCAAGGAGAATCCTTTACCACTATCTTACAAAGATGGATACAATATTGCTCTCATTATTCTAGGACTATCCTTGATAAAGAAATGATTGAAATCCTCATTAGTAACATGGTTCCTAATGAAGCATGGGGATGTTGGTCGAATCTATTCGGGATAAAACCATCAGGTAAATCGTCTTTCCCAAAAGTCATTGACAAATCTGATAAGGAGAAAGGTATTTTTGCTCTGGAAATCCCTAGGGAAATTATTGACCACAATATCCTAAGCATGGCGAACACTCTGGTAGGAAAATTTGTAGGACCAAGACCTAATATTGATGTAGTGAGGACATTTACCAGGAGAAAATGGGACCTTAAAGGGCATGTAGATGTGACTGCTATGGCCAAAGGCTTCATGTCTTTCGAGTTCTCTTGCTCAGAAGATTTTTCTCGTATACTATGTGCTGGGAACTGGTCTTTGGGCAGATCCAACCTAATATTGCAAAAATGGACATCCAACTTGGATTTGAACAATGATTTCCAATCTCAGGTTCCAGTTTGGTTAAGACTTCCGGAACTTCCTTTGGAATATTGGCATGAGGATGTCTTTGATGGCATAGCCAGGACCTTTGGAGAGCTCCTCTCCATTGACCCTGTCACAGCAACTAAGAAAAGATTGAACTACGCAAGAATCTGTGTAGGAGTCATCGAAGGCTAGGACATGCCTCAAGTTTTAGAACTACAATCTCGTCTGGGAAACATATCTCAAAAGATTGACTATGAAAGTGTGCCTTTTGCTTGTTTCCATTGTAAGAAGGCTGGCCACAAGGCTGGATCATGCCCACTTTTCAAAGGGAAGAGTACGGTGGGAAAGGCTCGTCCACAAGGGGGGATAAAAGATTCTCTAGATCCCAAAAAAGAATGGAGGAAAAAAGCATTGCAAGTCAAGGCAAATGGAGAGGCAGAAGGAAAAAAAAAATACTGATCCTAATGTGCCCCTAGAGGAATCAGGGCCTCCTCGGGCGATTGGAAACGTAGGAGGGGGAGAAGAGAAAGGAGTGAAAGACAATTCAACACCTCTCCCCAATGCGAAGGAATCTGAGAAGAAACCTGAGGAGACAGGTGAAAATATGACTCTTCCCCCTCTAGATTCTCAGGAGGATGACTTGAAACTATCCTTTGTCCCGAACTCCATGGAAGAACTAAAGGAGGGGGAACCCATGTCCCAGGACCCTAACCCGGTGTGTTGTCCCCTCCCTTCAACAATAAACAGAATCATAGAGAGGCTGTCTACATCGACAATGGAAGATTTGGCGAGAATTGATGCTTGGCTGGACAAAGGACTAGAGGGAGAAGAGAATCCCTGGATGGAAGTCAGGAGTAGAAAGAAGAAGAATAGCAGGGACCCTTCTCCGGTATCTCCCCCTTCTACTAGAAGCATGGCCAAGGCTGATCTCGGCCACAAATCTAACCTAGTGGGAAGGAAAAACAAGAATGAAATCAGGAAAGAGGAAGCCAGAAGAAACATTAAGGATGGAACGCAGCGCACCATCCAGGAAGCATGTTCAGTAGTTAAATCATGAAGATCTTATCTTGGAATATTCGTGGAGTCAATGGAATCCACAAGCAAGAAGTTATTAGAAATATGATAAGGGACCAAAGGCCTGATGTGTTTCTAATCCAGAAAACTAAAATGAAGAAGGAAAGGATGGAAAATATTAAATTCAACAATAGCATGAAGGGCATAGCCTCTAACTCTGAAGGAGCGTCTGGAGGACTGCTGTTACTGTACAATGATAAGTATTTCAATATAGTAGCTGAGTATGATGAAGATAACATTCTTTTCTGCAGAGTTCAACATTTGCACACCAATGATTCCTAGTTTTTAGTGAATATTTACGCCCCCAATAATAAGAGAGATAGAAAAATCTTCTGGACCAAAGTTGGTAATATGGTGCAAGATTGTGACATTAAGAAAGGTATAATCATGGGAGACTTTAACACACTGCTAGAAGATGAAGAGAAAATGGGAGGTATGCCCCCGGATTGGGAAAGTAAACAGGATCTTTCTAACTTCATAAATAATTTGGCCCTCATGGACGTAGAGCTTAAGGGCGGATCCTTTACTTGGTCAAATAAGAGAAAAGGCCATGATTGCATTCAGGTTAGGCTGGATAGAGCTCTTATATCTTCGGACTGGCTTCAATCCTTCAGCTGCAGACTATCTCTGCTTCCCAGAATTGGTTCGGATCACTCTTCCATTTCTCTTTTAGTATCCCCTTTGGTACACAGGAGATACCATCCTTTCGGGTTTGAGAAAATGTGGACCTCTCACCCTGCCCTCCTGGATAATATCAAGAAATGGTGGGGGATAGAGGTGGAGGGCTCAGCCATGTTCAGAGTCACCAGAAAACTTAGCAATGTGAAGAGGATGATTAAAATTTGGAACAAGACTGATTTTGGTCACATCTTCCATGAAAAGAAAGATTTATTTGATAATCTAACTATTATCCAAGATTGCATTCAGAAGGAAGGTTACACTGAGACCAACAGGGTTTCGGAGCTCAAGACCTTGTCTGAAATTCATAACATTATTAATAAGGAAGAAAAATTTTGGAGGAAAAGATCGAGGATCACCTGGCTAAAGGAAGGAGATCGGAACACTAAGTTTTTTCACCTAACCACCCTCAAGCACCATGCTAGTAACAGGATCTATGGTATCAGAAAGGGGCAGGAGCTGTTAATTGAAGAATCTGCCATCTCGAAAGAAGCTGTTTCCTTTTTCTCTAGCCTTCTCTCTGAGGACCTAATGCTTTCCAATTTGGACCAGGAGGATTTGTTGCATTGTATCCCTCAGCTCATTCAACCTATCCATAATAAACAGCTCTGTGCTATTCCTAATGCTTTGGAAGTTAGAGAGGCTCTCTTCTCTCTGCCTGCTGACAAGGCTCTAGGCCCGGACGGTTTTCCCAATTTTTTCTTCCAAAGGTTCTGGCCGGTGATCATGGGAGAGGTTGTTTAGGCTATCCAGGAATTCTTTGGAGCCAAATCTATTCTCAAGGAGCTAAACTCAACTTTTGTGGTTCTTATTCCTAAATCCCCTGGGGCGGACTCGTTGGACAACTTTAGACCTATTAGTCTGTGCAAATCTCTCTACAAGATCATCTCTAAAGTTCTCACTTTAAGAATGCTCAAGATATTGCCCATGATTATCTCGTAGCATCAATCGGGTTTTGTTCCAGGGAGACAAATTTTGGATTCTGTCCAGATGGTGCACGAAGTCATCCACTCTCTTGAGGCATCCAAACAGGAATGTATGTTTCTCAAACTGGATCTTTCTAAAGCTTATGACAGGGTGGACTGGTCTCTCCTTGGGAAGGTCCTCTCGACTTTTGGCTTTGACAGTAAAGTTTGCAAAATTATCTCTCAATTGGTGTCCACCTCCTCCTTGGCTGTTCTAGTTAATGGAATCCCTTCTAATTTTTTCAAACCTTCTAGAGGCCTCAGACAAGGAGACCCCCTTTCGCCCATTTTGTTCATCATTTTAGCTGAATGCTTAGGAAGGATTATAGACTGTAGAAAGCGTGAGGCTTGTATCAAAGGGATCCTTCCCTCCTCTAATAGTGTTCCCTTCACTCATCAGCAATTTGTTGACGATACTATCTTGGGGGGGGAAGCTTCTGTCAAAGAGGCCAGAGCCCTGAAGAAGATTCTTGATACTTACTCCAGTGGGATGGGTCAGCTAATTAATTGGAACAAAAGCTCGCTCTTTTTCATCAACACCTCTGAGTTTAGACAAAGTAAAATCTCCAGGATTCTGGGTTGTGGAGTAGGCTCTTTCCCCTCTACCTATCTTGGTCTTCCTTTGGGATCCTCACCCCCAGAGTCTTTTTGGAATGGTATTTTGGACAGATTCAACAGGAAGATGGCTGGTTGGAAAGGGGTCTCTCTTAGTCAAGCAGGGAAATGCCTCTTAGTCAAATCTTCTCTTCAAAATCTACCAATCTACGCCCTGAGCCTCTTTGGAATTCCGGGGAAAATAGCTGAGAGAATGGAGAAAATCCAGAGAGACTTCCTTTGGAATGGTAATGAAGGGAAGAAAAGATATCCTCTTGTTGCTTGGGAGAAGGTTTGCCTCCCTATGAGGTACAGAGGTCTGGGCATTAGAAAGATCACTCACCTCAATAAGGCTCTCCTAGCTAAACAAATATGGCGAATCTTCAGTAGCACCGGTGAATGGAGGGACACCCTGGTAAACAAGTACCTTAGAAGACCCACTCTTCTTTTCACCCTTTTTAATGAAGATATCCCAAAAGGATCAAACATTTGGAATGGGATCATGATAGCCAGGGACCTGGCTAAGGCCAGGATATCATGGAAATTGGGAAATGGGAAGGACATCCAGTTCTGGTCGGATAGATGGCTTTCCCAAGATCCACTTATCAATAACCCTATTTTTGAGAGATGGATGCAAGCTTGTACTGATCAAATTGGGTCCAAAGTTTATGATTATTGGAATGGCCAGGAATGGAGTGACCTATCCCTCATCTCTGAGGACTTGACTCCTATAATGCTTATGCTCAATTCCATGATTCCTATCAATTTGGGGGATGAGCTGGTCTGGAGGGATAATCCCAATGGAAGATACTCTGTTGCCTCAGGCTATAATTCCCTTTGGAGCTTAAAAGAGAAGGCCCCTTGGGTGGAGGCTTGGATTCTGGGTCTCACCCCAAAGATCAACATTTTTTACTGGCTAGCTCTTCAGAACAAAATCCTTATTCATGACAATCTCATGAAGCGAGGACATGTTATGCCCAGTAGATGTCCCTTGTGTAAGAATCGGGCTGAGACCGGAAATCACATTTTCATCTTATGTGACTATGCCAGGGAGGTGTGGAATGTCATCACACATGATAATGAAACCCTTTGGTGCAAATCGGATAATCTCATGGATTTTTTCCATCAGTGGAAAGGTCTTTGTAAGATTGTTGGTCGGCAGGATCACTCGGACTGGATTTTACCCCATTTTTGCTGGGGAATTTGGAAGGAAAGGAATAATAGAATATTTAGAGACAGAGAGGAGCCGGCTATAATCCTTGGCAGGAAGGTCTCGAAGAATATAAAGGAAAATCTCCAAGTGCTGAAGGAGGAAGAAGAAGAAGAAGGGGACAGAAAGATAGCTAAAGAAAAAGACAGGAACATCAAAAGGCAGGATGCTAGTTGGCTTCTCCCCCCAGATGGTTGGTCAAAAGCCAACTTTGATGGGGCTTCTAAGGGTAACCCAGGCCCTTCAGGTTGCGGTGGAATCATAAGAAATAGCTATGGGGAGGGAATAACTGCTTTCCTTCCCTGCTGGGAATCCAGACTATTCATCTGGATGAAGCAAGAGCTGCGAGTAAGGTGGTCAAGTTGGCTTTTGAAGCCGGGATTACTAAACTCTGGCTTGAGGGGGACTCCAAAAACATTATTAATACCATTAATGGTATTTCCCCTCCCTCGTGGACGATTGCGAACATAATTGCTGAGACTTGCACCACTCTCACAAAGTTCGATAAGGTCCACGTCACTCATGTTTACAGAGAGGCAAACCCAGTGGCTGATTGGTTTGCTAATAAAGGGGTTAACGCCACCAATAATCTGTCCTAGCATGCCGAAAAAGATTTTCCGATGGAGGCAAAGTTGCTCATCGACCAAGATAAAATCTTGGGAAGGACAGCTCAAATCCAATGCAATTATGGAAAATAAAGAGTGCTTAATAAATGGTAAGTGCCATTATTGGCATCATGATTTGCACCAGCAAAAGGGGTTTCCTCTGACTTTTTGACACGTTCGAAAGGACGATACCATTATTTTCAGAAAGGGGTATACTCACGGGTATCATAAAAGAAACATCACCATTTTTTCGAAAGCAAATAACTTGCACAGATTAGAGTTTATGAGAATTGTGGAAGTTGATCAGGTAAACATGACGGGCGAGAGGAGCAGAAAGGAGCCGGTGGGGGAAGTTCAGAAGTGGAAGAACAAGGCCAAAGTTTGGAGAGAGCTGGAAAAGGGTGGGGTTACTAATTTCTTCAAGAAACTTCATGGCTCGGATCCTGAGATCACTAATAGCATGGTGAATTCGTGGAATAATGGTAAGGTTAAGGTGAACGGGGTCTACTTTCAAATTACTGAGGATGTGGTTGCTGAATTCACGGGGATTCCGATGGAGGGGCATAAATTCTTCAGAGACAAGAAGATGTCTTCTAATGCAATCAAGGATTTTGTGAAAAACACTGAAGAGCTGAACAAGCTGGGCAAGAAAGAGACATTTTTTGTAATGGATACTATAAAGAAGCTCTGGAGGTATGTTCTCTACGCTGTCATTGAATATATAACCCTAGACCCCAGGTTTGATAGGGTTAGGACTCACCATTTTGTGATTCTGAATCATTTTCGCCATGGTAGTAAGATCTCCTTCCCGTTTTATCTTTTTAACTCAATGAACAAGGCCATTTCTAGTTTTAAAAAGAAAGCTACCGTCAACCCGGCTCTGCATGAGGGTCTTCTGCTTCTGATTCATGAGCATTTCCATGCTCAAACCATTAGCAAAAACCCTATCTAGGGGGCGGATGTTGACAAGAGAAGCTCCAGTTTTTCCTCAGATTCTGACGATGTTGAGAGCATCAGCTCTGATGAGGTTTTTGAGAATTCAGGTAAGAAGACTAAAAGCCATAAGAAGGATTACCCCTCTATCAAATTACCCAGTAGAAAGAGCCCTAGAGGTCATACCCTAGCTAAAACTGGCTCTGCTGAGGTGGAGGAGAAAATGGATACTGATGATTCTGACAAGGTTTCGAAGGAGGAGCTGGATGAGGAGAAACTGAGAAAAAGACAGAAGAGGGAGGGAGAGAGCATGGAGCACTCCAATAGTCAGGGAAAGGATTCTCTGCCCATTCCCCTCTCCCCTATACATCCTCAGCCTCCTTTGGAGGAAAATGATAACTCTGGACAAATTGAGGGGGAAGTGCAAGTTAATAACAGAAGGAAGGCTTGGAAGAACTTCAATGTGAGAACGGCCACTATGGGAATCTACAAAGAGGTGACGAAACCCCAACTCCTGGTGGACGACCTCGAGAAGCCTAGACTCAATGAGCTAATTGACCCAGCGATGGTGGCTATTTCTGATAATGCAAGAGAAACGGGCATGAATCTGTTGAACAATGCCCGCAATAGCATGATCGACAACTTCAGATCAATTAAATGGCTTTTCCATGAGCTTGAGGATGTCAGAGATAGGGTTTCCCAAATGGAAAAAATCAAGAGCAAGACAGGTGCAGAAAGCCAAGGCGACTGGAACAGTTGGGAGACTCTGATGGAGAGGAGAGTAAAAAATATTGAGAACTACAATCACAACCTGGCAAGTCAAATGATCTCCCTCCCCACTTTGATCAACGACAACATCCTCTCTCTCTTGGAAAATCTCAAAGACAGGAACCAGATGGAGGAAGATGATAAACTGAACAGAGACAAAGATAGGCTGGATGTGGATAAAGCCAAGGACAGCACTATGGAGCAGGATTTGACGAATGCCCAGGATCATAAGGAAGAAGAGCAACAAGAGTGCGCCGAAGCTGCCCAGACCATGCTCAAGATGGAGAAGTAGTCAGCTAGGTTGGGTCTCTGTCCTTTGGGTTTTGTTTCTCCTGGCTTTGGCTTTTTGACTGGTCTCTATTTTTTTGGTTGGTCCTCTGGCCTTTTTTGTGGGCAATTGTTTCGGGCTGGGCCTTTGGGCTTATTCTCAGCCGTAAGGATTATGTTTTGGCTGGGCATTTTTTCGCTTATTTTCAGCCTTTCTTGTTGTTAAACTTATGGGTTTCAGGACCCCTTAAAACTTGTTTACCTTATCAAAAACATGGTTCCTAAATTGAAGTATGAAGTTAAGAAGATGGTCTTTGAGTCTTTTGATACGATGATTGAAATTGCATTTAGAATTGAGGATGTTTAGAAAGAGCAAGGTATTTTGACTAAGAATGGAAACAACAACAATGCTTAGAATAAAAAAAACAATAACAAGGATAAAGGAAAGAACATGTATTCAAATAAGAACAAACAAGTGGTTAATGATGGAGAAGTGGATTCCTCTAAGCCTAAAGATCAAGTTGTTCTCTATTTGGTTAGTGTCAATCAACAAAGTGACAAACCAAGATATCAAGAAAGGCTTAAGGGAGAGAAATGCAATTTTACACAATTAAGTGAGTGATATGAAGAGATAATCATGAATCTCCTCTCTTGTAATCTAGTGCACCCTTATGATCCTACAAAGTTCTGCATACCTAAAGTTAAGCCATGGTAGTGGGATGAGAAGGCTTATTGCAAACTTCACAATGGTATTGGACATGATATTGAGAAATATGGTAGATTTAAGAATGTTGTTCAAGATCTTATTAACAATGGAAAACTAGAGATAGATGGATTAAATACCAATGCTGATCACACAGCCTTCAAAGAGCCTTTTCCCAAGTATGAGAAAGGGGAAGCTTCCCAACCTAAGAATGGCAAGGTTGCAATCAATTACACTTATTCAAATGCAGAAATTGTTGTTAATATGCTTGAGATTGTAGAAGAAAGTGTCAACATGATGGAAGATAAAGATTCCCATAGTCATGATTTGAACATGAGCTCTTCTATCCATGGTAACAAACCTATTTTGATGCTAAGGGGTGATTAATCTAAAGAGTCATCTCAAGGCCCCCTTGTCATTATAGGACACTATTCAAGCCAGTCAAGTAAACCTAAGCAAGTGTCCTCACAAAATCTCAATGTTGTTATGCAAAGTCAAGGTCCCCTTATCATAAAAGGACCTAGTTCAGGTCAACCAAGTAAGCCAACACAATTGCAATCCAAAAATGTTCTTTCAAAACTAGTAGATAATCTTTAGTCAAATTATAATCTTGTTGATCAATTGTAAAGAACCCCAACTTAGATTTCAATTCTTGAGTTTTTAGAGTTGTCTCCAAGAAACAAGCAAGTCCTTGAGGATGCTTTGCACATAGTGAACATCCCCAACAATTTAGATGTTGATTAATTCTAGAACATGGTTAATCATATTGCTATCCCTCATTACCTTTCCTTTTTGGAGGAAGATGATAAGTCTTTTAGCCATCCAACAATCTTGCCCTTCATATTGAGGTCATGATCCATAAAAATTGTGTCAGGCACATGTTGATAGATGGAGGTGTTGGGCTTAATATTTTTTATTTGAGTCTCTTATAGACATTGGGTTATTTTGAACAAGTTATTGATACCAGAAGAAAGATTACTATCAAAGCCTATGATGAGACAGAGAGAAGTTCAAAGGGGTTGGCCATCCTTTGTGTTAGGATTGGTCATATTGAAAAGAATGTTTTATTCCAAATAGTTGATGTTGTACCCATTGCATACAACATTTTACTTGGTAGACCATGGATTCATGATATGCAAGAAGTTTCATCTACCTATCATCAGTGTGTTAAGTTTCCTTACAATGGAATAGAGATTTGTATTCCTAGGGATAACACTTTTTCTATTAACTCAATTTTAGAAAGTACTCATGTTCCCCTTAACAGAGAAGAAGATGATTTCAATGTAGTTTTAGCTAATTGCAAAAACAAGTTTAAGTCCATGGACCTTGGCATGGGGGGATATCAATTTAACTCCCTCACAAAATTACCAGTTTAACCTAGGTCTTATGGTAAACCTTCACAAGAGATGAAACCTTCCTCTTTATCTATGACATTATTTCACACATTTGTATAGTCGTTAGTACATATTCATGATGAGAAATAAGATGTGGTTATTAGAGATTGGATTCATAGAGAAAAGAAGTATATGCACAATGAGAATTTCACTCCTTCTCCTAATGCTTATGGAAGAGGATATGTTCTTGTTAAGAAAATGGGCTATCTTGGACATGCTCCTCTTAGTAGTAGATTGTATGCTAGAGCCAAACCCTTGATCATGGTCTTTTTGGATGCACGTCTAAGAAGGTAGTTGGCCTAGGATATGTGAATCATAGTAAGAATGTTGCTCCTACCCTTGATAAGCTGGATAGTGAAGAAGAGACTAGATATATGCTTAATTTGGAAAATCAACAAGACATATCTATGGATTGGCACCCTTGCACTAATCTCCTTTGGGGAGATTTTGATAGTTCAACCATTCATGAGATAGTTGAAAATTTAGAACATGAGAGTGTGACCCTTGATGACATTGATGCATCCATGTCTAGGCATCAAAAGCCTTCACAGCGTAAGCATCCTAGTCAAGATTTAGGAATAGATTCACATGAGTATGAATGGGACTCTTTCTCAAAACCTTCCATAGTTGATATGGATGTTGATGTTTTTCATACATATAGTTCTCAACCCAATTTAGTCAACAAGTCACACATAGGACTAGAGGATTTGAATTCACATGTTGCCTCAGTGGGTGTTCTTTGCTTGTGAGGATGAAACCTGATTTGGGTAGTTTGGGAAGTTACTTGATGGACTATGAATATTTAGTCACCAGAGATGTCATTCATATTCACAACCTTGAACCAGTCATTTATTTACCCCTTGTTCATCCTAACCTAATTGATTGGTCTCAACACAATCAAGAATTTGAGCTCTTAACATTTTAAAATAACTATGAAATAGTCTATTATTTGAATGCCATTGAACCTATAGTATCTTCCACTAGTGAACCAACTAGTAGTATGATAGAGCCAAACATCAAGTACCTTAGTTACAAAATAAAGAGAAAAGAAAAGAAAAAGAATAGGAGTTCTAATAGCGAAAACCACTGTGTCAGTGTCAGAATCAAAAAAAGTAAAAAGAAACGATGTATCAGAGGGTGAAAACCTCTCTGAGGTGCCTAAGGATGAGGTACTTGATCTTCTCCCTAGTTATTTTCAACATAGATCTTTGGTGCTTATTGAACCAAAAAAAAAGCAGTCAATTTGGGTATGGATGAAGCTTCGCAAATGATACATTTGGCTCAGTTTTTGTCATCACAAGAAAAAGAAACCTACAATAAGTTCTTACTACAAGATGATGTACCTATTCAAGTTGATTTCCTAGATGAGCACCTCATGTATATGATTTAAAGAACATCAAAGATGTTCTTTGATGGATCCTTTATGAAAAGTGGTTCAGGAGCTGGTGTGTTGTTTGTTTCTCCTCATGGGTACACAATTCCTAAATCTTACAAATTATTATTTCCATGTACAAACAACATTGTTGAATATGAAGCTTTAACAAATGGACTTAAGATGGCCATATAATGGAGAATTACGGAGTTGCACATATCTGGAGATTCACAGATGATAATCAACCAAGTCAATGATGATTGTCTAACAAAAAGTGAGAAATTGGTACCTTACAAGAAAATGGTTGATTCCTTGAGACTCTACTTCACATTCATCTCATTTCAGAAAATCCCTTGAGAAGAAAATAAAGCAAATGATGCTATGGCCACTCTTACTTCACTTCTTCAATTAGAGAAACATGAATCAAGATTTGAAATCCTGGTGGAAGAGCTACATTACCCTATCTATGATTTCCAAGAAAATCATGTCATTTGTACAATTGTTGGTTGTGATTTATTCTGTTATGGTGCTATTTACTCATACCTTTGTGATGGAATTATGCCTAAAACCTTTAATTGATCTGAATGCAGAAACCTTATTCGAAATACCTCTCACCATTCCCTTAACTCTGGTGACATGTATATGAGGGGTCTAGATGGAACACTTCTTAGATGCTTAGAAAAGGAAGAATCTGATCAAGTGTTAGTTAACATCCATGACGGTATATGTGGGGGACATTCTAATGGTATTTCTATGGCCTAAAGGTTTCTTAGGGTAGAGTACTATTGGCCCACAATGCAAACTGATGCAATAGATTTTGCAAAGTTATGTGAAAAGTCTCAAAAATATGGTAACTTGATACATGCTCTAGGTAGGGAGCTCATTCCTTCTATTTATCATTGGTCATTTCAGCACTGGGCCTTTCATCTTGTTGAGAAGATTCATCCAAACTCATCATGTGGACACGACTTTATTATCACTGCTACTAATTATTTCACTAAATAGGTAGAAGCTATCCCATTTTCTGTTGCCTCGGGCAAGATAGTTTCTCTATTTATTTTGAATCATATTATCTATATATATGGAGTGCCTTTCAAGATTATCACTGACAATGGAGGCTAGTTTAAAAATAAGGACCTTAAGAAACTTTGTAAGAAATTCAAGATAAAACAATGTTGGTCCTCTATTCACTTCTCACAAGGAAATGGTCAAGAAGAAGCATCAAATAAAACCATCCTTAAAATCTTGCATAGAATAGTTCATAAGAATGGTAGAGATTGGCACTTATAGATAAATCTAGCTTTGTGGGCCAATAGAACAAGTATCCGCACTCCTATTGGGGCTACTAATTTTGCCCTTACATATGGTGCTAAAGCAGTGTTACCTTTAGATTTTGATATTCCTTCACTTAGACTTTCTCTCAAAGTTCTAGTTACAGATGAAGATTATCACACCATGAGACTTCAAGAGTTATAACTTCTAGATGAGAAGCATCAAGTATCGTTTGACAATATGAGGGTCTATCAAAAGCACATGTCAAAAGCATTCAACAAAATAGTTCATCCTAGAGAATTTTAGGTGGGAGATCTTGTCCTATGTGTGAATCCTAATAATCAATAGAATAGAGATCAAAAGGGTAAGTTTGAACCTAATTGGCTTGGACCTTACATTATTACAATAGCTTTGGGTCTAGTGCCTATTTACTATCTATAGTAGAGGAAGAGCAACTCCCTAATTCTATCAATGTCTTGGACCTGAATAAGTTCTACCCATGATGTTGGTTATGTCTAGGGGCATTGTATATTATTTATATATATTCATTTATCCCAAAAAAATACAAAAAAAATAAAATCATATATTTCAAAAATCCAAAAAAAATTGATATATTGTGAAAATTCTATAAAATTGGAAAATAATCTAAAAAAATGATCATCTTAGTGAAAACCTAGCAATAGTTGCTTCGATTATCTCCAAAAAAAATTATATATTTCAAAAATACAAAAAAAATTCAAAAAAAAAAAAATGTCTTGGTGAAAACTTAGAAAAAGGCGCCTTGGTAGCAAAAATACAATTTTTTTTTAAAAAGTACTAAAAAATAAAAATAAAAAATCCAAGTGGTGAAAACTTGGAAATGGGCACTACTTGAGGCCTTTGTACCCCTATTTCTTAGGGCATGTGCTTGACACTTAGCCTTTCTCCATTATGCCTTCTCCTTGTTGCTGTAGTTTGGAATTGGTCTTTGTTTAGGGGGCATAACTGTGTTAGCTTTGGTCTCTTATATGCATTAGTTTTTAGGAAACCTTGCAAAAAGTGTTTTTCAACACCACCACAATTGTATTTTTCAATATAGCCCCTGACATTGAGTGCTTTTCAGCACTTATTGGTTTTGTCTTATTGAGTTTTATGATGTAACCTTACCTATTTGCAAGAATTCCATCCTTATCCTTAAAACTTGATATCAGTTAACACACTTAACTTTTTAAATATAAACACTTAATGTTTGAGCTATGTCATGATTTTTTCTTTGTGTGCTGACTGTAATTGATTTTCGTTTAGTGTCATTGTTCCTAAGTCTCTTCGAGATGCAGAGCTGAAGGACTTGGGGCATGAGGCATATGTTTTATTTGCTACATTAAATTGGGTAAGCTAACATCAAAGTGATCTTGACCTTTATTTCTTTGATGCTTATGTTAGAATCTTTCCACATTCGAATCCGATATAAATCACATTCATATCTTCATAGTTGTGCTTGCGACTAGTGATGGTTGTGTGATTTTTTGATGTCTGTTAATAATGGCCCAATGATGAAAATAAGTTCCTTTATATTCTCTAATGAATTATGAACACAAAATCCTATATTATAGTTATTCTATTGCAAGCACACCTTTGCATTTTCATGTAGCTTGCATTGTTAGGCTTCATGTTAGTTTGCACTTTTAGGCTGCATTATGAGTTTGAGAGGTTTCCCCTTCATCTCTCTTGTGGACTTTTAATCAATTGTGGTTACATTTTGATATTCATTTCCTTATCTTCTTTCATGATCTCAATCAAAATTGTCTATCTTAAATAGTTGATTGATTTTGGAGTGTTCTCTTTCTTAGGAAAATTCTCTTACTTCTTTCCCTTTCTTTCTATCTCTTCCAAATTTCTAACTTCCATTTTCTTTCACCCTACATCTTTTCTTCAGATTCAACTTTAGGGCATAATATTTCATGGTTGATAATCTACCTTAGTTTTGTGATTCTTATATCTTTCATCTTCCACCAAGACTCTTATCTTTAGTTCAATTTTATCAATTTTATCAATTTGTTGTTTCTCCTCTATCTCATTTCCATTTTGATCATGAGGGGGTAGTATTTATCAAACTTGAATACTTGATTCAATTTTATCAATTTTATCCTCAAAATTTTCAAGTCAAAATTTATTTATATTCTATTTCCTAATGTGTTTTCGAATCGACCACACATTTGTGTTGTTTTCTGATCCCAAATTGATTCCAACATTCAATTTCTCTCTTTGACTACATGTGTTTCCAAATCGATCACACATTAGTCAATGAGGAGAAAATGTATGCACCCTAAAATGGCTGCCTAGACTATGGTCCCCCATTATTTAATTTATCAATTTATCAATTTCTTAAATCAATGGTTTGCAATATTTTATTAAATCAATTCAAATCGATTTCTTTGATCAAATTCAATTATTTTAATATTTTCTAAGGGTGATAATTTTATCCTAAGATTTATTTAATTAAAATAAATCCTCCCTTTTAATTAAATTAAATAAGTCCCCATTTAATTAAAAGAAAATCTCTCTTTTAATTTAATTAAATATTTCCTATTTAATTAAAAGAACTTGCTCCCTTTTAATTAAATAAATCTCGACTTAAAGAGGAAATAAAATAAATTAAAATTAAAATTTCCTCTACACTTAAATGCACATATTTCTAAGTGGGATTCCATTTAATTCTTTTCCTATTTTCTCATTATGGATCTTTATTTCACATGGATCATTCTTTCTCCACTCTTGATTAAATATTTTTGCCTCTTAATCTTGATCACCCAATCTTCTTTACAAGGGAGAGCCATCTCCTCATTTTACATACACACACGATTATGCTGTTGTTATGATGTAGGTTTGGAGAGCAATTTTTAGAGGAGTTTGAGCATTAAAGTTTTTTTGTGGAGAACTATTTTCTTGTCTTCTTCTCTCTTGCATCCATGGCTTCCATCGTCATGATCCATTCTTGCATTTTCATATTAGCTTAGATCTATATTTGTTTTCATAGGTTAATCTTGCATTGTTATTTCCTTTCATATATTAGATTTCCTTTCTTTCATTGTTTTGCATTGTTATCATATAGATTAGCTTTCATCTCCATTTGCATGCATATTGGATCTTTGAATCTCTCATTTTATGGTGTACTTGCATGGGCACAAACTAAGTCAAAACTGAGGGCCTTCATTACAAACCCTTCCACTCCATGAATAGAGAGCTATTAGCCATCATTCAAGACCTCATTCTTGAGCAATCTTGAATATAATGACTCATAGAAGTGTGCTCACAATTTAAGCACAAAATTACTATATTATATTTAATAATGATAATAAGAATAATCATTATCATATCTTACTATATTATATTTAATAATAGTAAAAATAATCTAATAATATATACTAATATACAATAGTTGGTGATTTCTCACACTTGCCAAATTAATTTCTCTCCAAAATTTGAGTGATCAATTTTTGAAAGGAAAAAATTTCCCCTAAATTTTAGGTACTCAATTTTGGATCAAGTACCCAATTATGCATGTTTTAATGACATTCAGAATTCAAGTAGCCATCTGACAATATTTTTTTCATCGCAGTTCAATAAAATGAAAAGCATTTTTTGATAACACTCTCAAGATCCCATTGATATAATTGTTGTCAAATTATGAGTTTGTTAAGTATTTATTAGTTAATTTTTAATGAAGATGTCTGTAAATTGTTGATTGAGTTACTTATTGAAAAATAACTATAACTTTGAAACGGTATAATATTTTTGAAATCCAAATGTTATGTCACATTATATGCATCACCTAGTATAAGAAGTTTTTAATTAAAGTTTTCAATTAGTTAAGGTGGTCAGACACATGAGTTATTTTATTCTGAAAATATTATTGTAGAAAATTCATATTTAATTATTTATTAGGAATAAAAATATCCAAAAATATGTGTCACATATGGGCATGAGTCTACTTTTTACATCTATAATTATATTTAAAAATGTTTTCATTAATTTTGATTAAGGTGGTCAAACATACACCTACGATTTATTTTTGCCCTAAAATTTTTGTATTACTAGATTAAAATCTAAAATTTTGACAAACCAAATAATATTTTCTCTAGATAAGGCCTAGTAGTTGAGAAACTATATTCAATTTCCTATAGATTCCATTCTTACAAATTTTTGAAATAAAGACCATAACTACTTTAAAATTATGTGTCAAGTTAATATAACCCTGATTTGTTGGTTTTTCATTGCCACTTAAGATCATCATTTGGTTGACCATGATCCTACACATACCATAATTAAAAGGGCTAATTATTGGTGCATGGTTTCAATTTAGGCTAACTAGTGGGTTGAGGGTTAGTTAAATTTTGAGAAATTTAGTTAATTAAGTTAGAGGAATTTAGAATGAAGTTAAATAGGTTATGCAATTTATTTAATTTAATAACACATAATAGTGATTTAATTAATAAATATAACTATTTCTTTTCATTTGATTATTAATTGGAATATTCTTAATTAACTAAGTTAATTAACTAGGGGGTAACATAAATTAATTGAATAAAAAATATTTAATTAACAATGCCTTAGAAGATGACTAAATATGATTAGTTATTTATGTGATGAATGGTTATAACCCTAACTTTTCTAAAAGATTGTTGTTTCTTAGGACGTTGGGAAGGTCACGATGGGGAGTTTTAAGTTTATGATTACTCTAGAGATCATTTTTCTAGTATGGAGGAAGAAAATTCCATGCAACACCAAAATGTCTTTCAAAGAGGCGACTAAGTTATTTTTGGAAGTGGGAGAGAAAATCCTAAGATTACAGTCAAGATTCAATAAAGACCAATTATAGATAATTGAGAGAGAGGTGAATCAGTGATTGTAGGTCCCTTTAAAAAAAATTCACCTCTTCAACATATCATCAATTTTCTTTCCTAATAAAATTCACAATAGAGTCTTCCAATAATGATTTACAACTTTATACATATAAAAATACAAAAAATTCAACACATTAACACTAGTACTTGATGTGCAAACCAAATACGAGTAAAAGCAACCACTAGAATTGTCACCCATGGTTAAATTCACTGTTATAAAGTAATCTTGATTAAGATTCAACCCTGTTTAAGGCTACAAATATACATTTTCTAAGTGTGACCCTATTAGGGAATTTTGACAAAAGATAGTATCACCCCCCAATGAGTGCCCTTACTAAAGCACTTAGTACATTCATTAGAATGCCACCTTACAAGGGATTTACAAATATGGTTACTCAATTAACTTAGTTAAAATATTTTTTTCTATAATGGCTAGAAAGTAACTAAGAAATAACTTGTAGAAATAGAAACGAACATTTTCTATTCAGATCTCCTTTCTTCTCTTTACTCTTCTTCATAGTATTTCTTATTAGTTGATCAATACACACGCTTCATTCAACTCACTTTTCTTCACTTTACATGTAATTTGCTTTTTCTATGTTCTTCTTAGTGTACCCTTCTATACTCATTCAACTATAATAAAAAAATAACAACATTATTTCTCATCCTTTATATAGGTCTAGTTTTTCCACTTAATCATATTGATTAGGGGTTCACCAAATTTTTCTCAACTATTCAATCACATCTCATCTTACATTCAAAGTATATGGGCTTTACAAATATATTCTATGGATCGTACCAATTGTAATTCCATTAAAACTTGAACTTTCCTTAGATTCAAACCTTCCTTGAATCTTCTCCTATGGATCTTATCTAACCAATTTCATCTATATATATATTACTCTCAAAAATGTGTAGATCAATCAAGCTTCTTACTGAATATTTTTCCACAATTGATTTTGTCAAATCTAGTTATCTTTATTGACATTTGGTCTTCCTTTTCCAAACATCTTCATTTACTCAATTAACTTTGTTTCCTTGGTAACACTTTTTTTCTTGGCAATACATTCTTCCGCGGTAACACTTTCTTCCTTGGTAAGACTATCTCAATCTTATTTTTTAATGCATGCTCAGTATGACTCCATTAAATAATATCTTTTCTTAGAAACCACCATTTCTAGGTGAATAATACACACTTATTCCTTCTATTTATACTTCACAACATCTATTCATTATTATTGACCAATATAATTGACTTGTACGTCATTCTAACATTTCATCAAATCATGTAAAATAATCAAACAAATATTACATTATCAAGAATGATTCATCAATTTCCTATTTAAGCTCATACACTTAACATCACTTCTTCATTTCATCTTATGTATTTACCAATCATTTTGTTATTAAATTCCTTATATTTAAGATGATTTGGAAAATTACTTAAATAAGTAATTAAACATGCTTAACATCAAAGACAATATATTGATTGATCCAATTCTCATTCATTCCTTTTAGTTATTGATTAACTAATCTTATTCATCATCATTATCAGTTTTGATAACAATTTCATATGTAGTAAGAATCTACTTCTTTAGTATTGATGACAAAACATTTAAATATACCATTTAATACCAATTATCTCTGTCAATTCTATCCCATTCTCCAACCTTCATATGTAATTTATTTTTCTAATATTCTCATGCTTCTCCCCTTTTGACTATCCCTCTCCTTTTAATCATCTTCTTTTCTCCATTCTCTCCTTTCTGAGTCTTTTGCCTCTAACTATATTCTCTCCCCTAGTCATCATTCTCAAAAATTTCTCCCATCTATACTTATATGAATTTATCCCTTCTACGCTTCTCTCTCCCATTGACAAAAAAGACAAAGGTATTTGCAACATTTCTACTATAAAATTAATTCTCTTTAGAGTTGTCCCTTGTACCTTGCTTGTACCAATTGCAATGGTTTCTTCACATCTTTCACCATCTTCACAACTTTAGGCTCCTCTGAAAGAGTGAACACCAACATCAATGCATGTATAGATTATCTAATAAAATATGAATTTATACAACATGCACATTTCTCTCATAAATATTAAACACAAGAATGAGCCCTCGTTCCTATCTCTGGTACTTAAAAGTATCCTTAGATAATGGATTGGTGAAGGTATCAACAACCATCCCTTTGGATTTCACAAATTCCAACGATACTTGATTGATATATTCTTTATTTTAGAATGCATCACATGATTTTATAGGATAGTATTATCATTGTTGGCTTCCTTTTAGCAACTAAGTTTTAAACTTTTGAGAATTAGCCCTATAGAAGGAATTCTTAAATTTTTTCAATTTCTAATGGGTTTTTTTACTAATGATGGTTTTATAACACTTAATTTGTGAAGAGATAGTGTTCAAAATTTGTGTTTGGCTTGAACTTTGAACCATAAAGTTCAAGATTCAATGTTCGAAGGTTCAAGATGTAGGTGTGAGGAAAAATTCAAAGTTAGAATTTACCTTAGACCCCAAACTATAAACGAATTTTGAATTCAAGGTTCAATGCGAGTTCACAAGTGGAGTTCATCAGTTCACTATTTCAAAGGTTGAAGTTCTTGAGAGATTTGAATTCAAAAGACTAGTTTTGAGATTCAAAGTTCAAAAATCTTAAGAGCAATTCAAAGGTTCATTATCAAAGGCTCAGGATTAGAGAAGTGTGAGCATACAAAAATTAATAATATCTATTTATTTATTTAGGGAGCTCTAGTTTTTCACTCTACTAGGGTTTCTTGCTTGATGTGATCTTTCAATTTTTTGTGTATGGCTTTTCGTCTAAAATTTCTCTCTATTAGCTCCACTTGTCACATCGTATTTACTTTAGGAGTTTTTTAGGCTAGGATATATTGGCTCTGGCCAGTGGTGAACTAGTTGTTTCTAGTGTTCATGTTGTTGCTTCAGTCTACCATGGCACCTCCTCTGAACAAATGTCCATGCAAGTTTGTCCTGAAGGTTTTTCATGAGGTAATCCTAACATTATCCTTCCTTTGCAAGAATTTGGTGTTGCATGTGATTGGTTAGAACAACACATTGTGATAGATTATTTTGTGGTAAAGCTATGCTCTAAGAATGGGTTAACAAGAGTTGGACTCCTCATGGAGTCCACCTTGATTCTATGCAAAACCTTACCAAAGGTTTTTCTTCTTTCAATTCACTAACCCCTCCTAGGTAGGCACGGTCTTTAACAATGGACCATGGTCTATGCATTCTTCCTTGCTTGTTTTTCAAAAATGGTCACAAGACTTCACAATCTTAGATGATAAAAAGCTTAGGGTTCTTGTATGGGTTGAGTTCCCAAGTTTACCTCTACCTTGTTGGCCTTTCATTGAGTCCATTGCCAAAGCCCTTGGAAAAGTTGTCACCAAGGAGCCTAAGAAATTCTTCAATGCCCGCTCACAATGATGCATTTGCATAGAGGTGGATCTTTCCAAAGATTTCACGGATTTTGTGGAAATTCAGATTGGGACTACAACCTTCTCTCAGAAGGTTCTTTACTTGAACCTCCCCAACACCTATTATAGGTGCCAGTCTGCAGAACACAAGATCAAGGATTGCCCTTTGGCTACACCTAGGGTCAAGCCCATGCCTAAAGAGACGCTTATCAAATAGGCTAAAGGGAAAAAGGAATAATGGGTTATTGTTGCATGTAAGGGCAAGGCTCCCTTAAATCCCTTGCCCCCCGAGTAATCCTATGCTGCAGTCACCATAGTTCTTCCTTTCCCTACAAGAGTATCAATTCTAGCCAATGTAGGGATGCAAGCAAAAGACAAAGGAATGGCTTCTAAAATTTTGTAGGTTTCAAACCATTCTGGCTTGCAAGGGATTAAGGTAGCTGCCACAGTTTTTGCCTTGATTGGGGTGCAAACTCCTCTTGCTACCTCTTCCATAGCTCTATCAGTGATGCGGTGTTCTCACAGTTGTCCTAGATGTGCGGAGATACCAAAGGTGAAGCATCAAGCTATAAGTCCAGAGGGTTTTCTATCTGACTTCAACTATGATTCCACCTTCTTGTAGAATAGCTACTCCTCTCTTGAGGACAAAGATGATATAGAAGAGTTCTCATCAACTTCCTTTCATGAAATGTTCGAGGTCTCATAGACCTCCCTAAAAGGTACTGTGTTCAGGATGTCCATCATAGACTTGGTAATTTATATTTTCTCTATCTGCAAGAAGTTAAAATTTTTGGTATCATGCTTGCTTCAGCATGCCACATAATTTGGTAGGATGGTGTGATGTTTTCTTCCCAGCACGAAGCTAGCCGAGGTGGTGTAGTTACTCTCCTATCACCTCGCCTTCATTCTGTTGTTATTTCACACAGTTCTAACCCTGCGCATAGAATTATTTGGCTTTTTCTTTCCACTAACAATCATTCTTTTGGAGTCATTAATGTTTATTCTTCCAATGATGCTATGGAAAGATCCCAAATGTGGGCCTAGCTAGCTGACAACTTGCCTCCAGCTAATTAGGTTATGTGTGGGGACTTTAATATGGTTGAAGTGGCCTCTGACAAAGATGGCATTTTCCTCTTTCGATAGATAGTTGGGGAAAGACAAGCTTGGTATTACATGCATAATAAATTGGGCCTTTTTGATCCCAATACCAACTGCCACAAGGATAGTGGGGTTTGGCACACTTGGTCCAACTTTCAAGCTAGCTCTAACTGCATATTAAAACATCTTGACCGTGCTATGATCACTGCGTAATCTTTTTTCTCTTTTTTTGAGGATTGAGATTTTCCTATCATTCCCCTACTAGATGTGACGTTATCTGACCACTCCCCCATATTTTTTTGTCATTTTTTGAAAAACTCCTGTCCCCAAGGTGGCCCAATCTTAGTTCTTCCTCAATAGGTCTGTTCTGTTGCATGCTTCCACCATCTCACATATCCAATGTGTCTGGAATTTGGAGCCACGTCCATATTCTCCAAGGGGATGGATTCAATGGTGGAATGATGCCATTACTAGAACTACTTGGTTCTTGTGCATCTATGGGCATTAGCTGGCTATATTCAGAAAACATTCTTATGAGGCCAAGACCCTTGCCCTCAAAAAAGCCTCTGAGGCTCTCACCTTCAACCCCTTTGATGTGGATCTACAAATTCAACTTGCCAAGCTTTTCCATGACAAGAAAACTGCTAACAACTATGATGCCCGAGGAGCCCAAATCAAGGCCCATCTCCACTCATTGGAGGTTGGCGATAAGGCCTTGAAGGAGTTCTTTTAGGCTCTCCGTGCCCATCATACCAATGTTGGGATTAAAAAGATCAAAAAAGGAATGGCTATTCTATCCAGTCTCCATAACATCCTTCAAGTGTTCGTTCATCACTATGAGAACATCTTTTCTTTGTAGGGAACTTTAGTTGGTCAGGAGGAAGCTCTCAAAATGTGTATCTCTATTACTCCAAACTGCCTAGCAGTTGAGCAACATGCTTTCTGTGAGCAACTTCTTTCTCTCAGTGACCTTAAAGAGGCAATTTACTCCATGGTAGATGAAATTTCCCCTGGGTGTGATGGATTTCCTTGGGAATTTTACAAACACCTTTGGGAGCAAATAGGTCCTGATCTGCACAAAGTCTATCTCAAAGCATATTATTCTAAAAGCTTAGGAGCAATTATAAATAAATGGAATATCAAATTCATACCTAAAGCTGGTGATCCTAAGGACATATGCAATTGGAGGCCCATTACCCTTTTGAATGTGTTTTATAAGATCATTTACAAGGTGCTCTCTCTTAAAATTTGGTCCATGTTGCCTTTAATTGTGTGGCCTGAGAAAACTGGCTTCATCAAGTCTAGATATATTCTTGACAACATCATTCCTATCTAGGAATGTATGGAATGGGCTTGCAAGTCCAAGTAGTAGGCTATCTTTTTAAAGATAGATTTTGCTAAAGCCTATGATTGCATTGAATGGCCCTATATCTTGGCTATGCTTCAGGTTCTGGGTTTTGGTTCCAATTTCCTTTAGTCCATGGAGATGCTCTTTAGTGATGCTAATGCTTTCATTACCATCAATAATTTATAATCTGAGGCTTTTGGACTTTTTTGTTCAGTTAGGCAAGGTTGCCCTTTAGCTCTAGCGCTTTATGTCCTTGTTGTTGAAGGTTTTGGCTATTTCCTAGCTAATTCTATGTCTTTAAGGCTAGTTCATGGCATCTCCTTGCCTGAATCTTCCTCCTAGTTATTCAATGGTCATTTTGTTAATGATTCCTTTCTTACTCTTCTTGAGGACGAAGAAAACATCCAAAATGCTTTAAATTGTCTAGACACCTTTTGTCAAGCCTCTAGCTCTACCATTCAATGGCATAAAATGCTCAAATATTATTAGTCATTCTTGCTAGCTCCACCTTGGCTCAGCCCGTTTTAGTGGAAATGGGTTACTCATGGAGAAATCTTCCGCTTTCTTGGCATTCCCTTTTCCTACCAAGCTTCTCTTGTGGAGCTTTGGAATGTTGTGCTTGCCAAGATTAGCAAAAAACTCAAATATTGGATCACCAAGCCACTTTCTCTTGCTGGTAAATTTTAGATTTGTTCGAAGATTCTGGCAACCACTCGTGTGTACTATTTTTCCTATTGGGCTCCCTCCAAAGCTTCCTATCTTATGCTGGAACATTTGCTCCAAGATTTTCTTTGGGCTTCTGGTTCTGATCATCATGGTTTTCATAGACTTTCTTGGGATTTTTGTTTTCTCCCAAGAGAGTTTGGTGGTCTTGGCCTACTTTCCACTTGGAAATAGGGCCTTGCTCTCTGTGAAAAATGGATTATTTGAGCTATTTTTGGAGATGAAGCCTGGAAGATTCTAGTTTGGCACTATATTTCTTCTGGCTTCCTTGTTAACAGGCCTGTATGAAAGGGGATTGGTTTTGAAACCCTTCTCATCATGCATGAACCCATGGCCACACAAGGCTCATTTGTTATTACAAGCATCTAGAAAGCCTAGGAAGCTATTAAGCCTTGGCTTCATTTGGCTGGAGATGAGTTTTATAATGGGCTCTCCCTAAATCAACATAACATTTGGTGGTCTCCCCTATTTTCTATTTAGGGTACTCCTCTTGCCAAGACTCAAGGTGCCTGTGCTCTGCATTTTTTCAAATGTGGCATCCAAACTCCTAAGGATCTCTTCTCAAGAGTCACCATGAGTTTCAGGTCATGGGAAGATATGCAAGTCTAGTACCACCTTGTCAGTACAGATCGACCAAATTTTGACCTCCTATTGTCTTCCATCCCTATGCACTTAGTTCATAAAGCGGGGATTCAGACTATCCATCCTTGGTGGCATGATTGGAAGTGGTATCTTACCACTTCATTTTCCAATTACAAGCCCAATATGGGGTACAAATGGCTTTCACCCCATCTTCTGATGGTGGACATGCTTAATCAATGTTGGCATTTATAATCTTCGCTTTCTCAATGGAGAAAACATTTTGACACCATTTGGAGTGCTATTACAACACCCAAGATTGCCCACTTTTCTTGGTGCCTTGCCTTCCAAAGTCTTCCCCTGGGGCCTCGGCTCAAGCACATTACGGTTCTTGATCTTAGATGCCCTTTCTATGGTCAACCAAAGTCCTTTTTGTATATATTCTAGTTTTGTAAGCATGCTCAAAATTATTGGCATTGGATTCATGATTTTTTCAAGCCTTTTAGGCCCAAACCATTTTCATGGCACATGATCCTGCTGGGTGATTCCCCCAAAATTTTTCAGAAGTTCACCTAGATTTGGCATACCTATAGGATGGAAATTTTGTTTTCTTTGTAGAAAGATAGGAATGTTATTCTGTTCACTCATAGTTTTTTGGATGTTAACGTTGCTATGTACACTAAGGCATGCATTTGTAACAATGTTATTATGCAAATCCAGGTGCAAGCTAACAAAGTTGCCCTAGAAGTTGCTCACCTATAGGAGTTGTTAAATCACTAGGGAAATGCTCCCTACACTATTCCCAAAGTGCCTTTTGATGCTTCGGTTGATGTCTCGATGCCTTGTGGCTGCTGTCCTTGGTGCCAGTCCTCAGGCTACCACTCGCACATGCTGGGCTCCTAGGCTTCTCACCACTGCTCTCCCAGTGGTGGTGATGGTAGATGGAGGCACCACTCTACTTCCCCACCCCATGGTGGTTTGGGCTAGTCCCCAGCTCCTCCTCCTGGTACTCAGTGGGTGCATTCTGAAAAGTATCCTCATTTAGCCTTGGCGATTTCTCCTCCGTGGCTTGAGGTTAAAAATGTGGAGACTACCACTGATCCCACTGCTACTGATGACTGTTGGACTATTCCCAGCTCGCCCCACAATCCCATAGATGTGTGGGGTTTTCTTGACAAATATGATCCTCCTCCCTCGGTTGGCACTACTTTGGCAACCTGAGGTTGCTAATTATGTTTTTTTTTTATGAATAGTTGTTGTTTTCGGCTGAAGCCATGTTATTAAGTTTGACTTCAGCCGTGTGAACTCTTTTGCAGGGTGATCTTGTATCCCCCGACCCTTTTTTTGTGAATTGTATTCTTAGTATATTTTTATTAATAGAAAAGGACTATTCATCAAAAAAAAAAAATCTATTTACTGGAGGGACAACATTTATCGGGATTTGTCGATAAACACACCTTGTCCACCATTACTATCGATTCCATATCAAAATGGTCCATGGTAATATTATTTGTCAGATTCATTTAAAAATCTAGGCAGGACTGCCATAAAATTAAAAGGTTAGACCTCTCTGAATTTCTCTTCACTTAGATAATTAGACACTTGACTCATAATACAAATGTGGAGCTCAGTTTGACATGAAAATTGGGAGAAGTGTAAACCCATTTCATTAACCTTAGGTCTTTGTTTGAGCTCAATACCAAGCACTTGAAAATGAGATGGAAAAAGAATTTCTGTGAAGGGTTTGAGTGTAAGAAAAGCTACAACTTCGACCTTCCAGATCTAAGTGTGAAAATGAACTCTTCAAGAATGGAAAGATGTTTCTTTAAATTGAAGAATAGTGAAATCCGTGATGAAATTGAAGATGGTTTTGGAACCACAGTAGATGTATGAAACCTCTTTGACTATATAATAGCAATAGAAAATTTGAATAGTTACAATTTTTTATTTTCTTCGTACCATCTCAACAAAAATGTAAATTCCAAGACACTCAACTACCTCATATGGTGGGTATTATAGTCAAACACAATCAGGTTTTAATAGAAAAACCATAGGAATTCAATAAAGTGTTCGCTATCTTGGGACTTTTCAAGGAACTTGATAAGTGCATTGTACAAAAGAGTCACCTGATGGACCACTGAACATGATGACACTTCCCAGATATGAAGGATCATCTTAGGCTGCTGTCAATCAGGACTGATAGGCCCCTCTCCTTCAATCAAGTATGTAGGGTAGATGAGAATACAATTGCAAGGAAATTTTAAAGGGGTTATCTACGGGTTTAGATGATCGGGCTAAACATCGAATCAGCCTCTCAATTTTCATATATAATAATCTTCTCTGAACACATGATCACAGGTTTCATCCTTATAATGATCGATTAGTACCTCTAATGAGTCCTGATCTCATAGAAGACCTTTTTTAGTGATCTTCATCCTAAATTAATGTACAAAGAGGATGAATAGGAGGTGTTCGATTGATGACCAACACTATTCGGAAGGATCATAAAACTATATATATGCTCCCAAGATACAACGAGTGAGATGCACTCTCTAGATGGTCCGTATGAAGAGAGTATGATATATTTCTCTGATCAAGACAAGGGATTGAGAAACAAATAAAATCGTAACCTAGTGGCCCCAATTCAAATTAGAAGTTATATCATTAAAGGTAACTTCAAGAAACATTGAAGGAATTATTGGAAGTTGTAATCACGATAATCGACACACATACATTGTGAGAGAGCTGCAGTTTATAGAATTGAAAACTTCAATAAATATTTAATGGTCCTTATCCTTATTTGATTTTTTCAAGGCTTACCATGTTAAATATTTATTGGACTGCAAAATAAAAGTTATTATAATGTCATGAATGCATGTGAAATAATAGAGAAGTTCTTAAATGTTTGGATAAGAACTTCTATTATAAATATAGGCTTTGGGCAATGTAGAAATCAGATTGAAGAAGCAAACAACAACTTTGCCTTCGTGTGAGAGCAACAACTCATTTTCTAGTTTTATCAAGTTAAGAGTTTTATTTATTTTTCTATCTATTGTATGAGCAGCAGCTCTAATTTCTAAAAGTGTAGTTTGATATGTAAGAGCAAGAGCTCTACATTACTAATAAGTATTGAAGCTTATGGTTGAGTAATTTTCTTATGTGATAGAAATAGTTAAGATGTTCTTTCTAAATCTACTTGTTTGAATTGATTTATCTATGTGTCTCATAGAATGAAAAGAGCTCAATCTCCATATTAATCATTTTAGTCTAGATCTATGTGGTTGATTTTTTATATTTTCTATATTTATTTCACTCCTATTTCCTTCATGAGCCAAGTTAATGGTATCTTCTTCTTGTACAAGTTTGTCAAATCCCTAGATTCCCTAGTTTAATGGAAATAATTATGAATATTGGTCAATTATAGTGAGAGTTTTGTTTAGCTTTCAAGATATATGGAGTGTTGTAGAGAATGGATATGTTGAGCCTACACATACAACTACATATGGAACATTGTCCTAGGTAGATAAGGATTCACTAAAGGATAATAGAAAGAAGGATTCTAAAGTTCTTTTCTATGTTTTCCAAGCAATACATGAGAGTATTTTCCCAAGAGTTGCAGCAACAAAAAAATCAAAGCAAGCATGGGATATTCTTCAAATTGCATACCAAGGTATGGATAAAGTAAAAATACAAAACTGCAAATGTTAAGAAGAGATTTTGAAACAATGTATATGAAAGAATGTAAATCTATAGATTCATTTTTTACTTGAGTTATTGGACTATTCAATCAATATAGATCTCATGGTGATACTCTTGAAGAAAAAAGAATAGATGAAAGGATTTTAAGAAGCCTACCTACATAGTTTGAATCTATTGTTGTGACTGTAGAAGAAACAAAAAATCATTGTCATTATTCTCTAGATGAGCTTCATGCCTATCTAATTTCTCATGAGCATAGACGTAGCCATTCTTCTAACTCTTCCTTGGAGCATGCTTTTAAATCACAAGTCATAATTTCTCATGGTAGAAGTAGAGGCATGTCTAACTTTAGAGGCAAAGGAACAAATTCATATAGAAGTGGAAGAACCAGCCCAACCAATCCAAGTGGAAGAGACAACAATCAAATTTTGAGTCAAAATAAATCTTCAAGTCAAAGTTATGAAAAATCTCAAGTTCAATGTCACTATTGTAAAAGATATGGTCATTATGCAAGTAAATGTAGAAAAAAACAATTCGATTCCAACAAACAAAGTGCAAATTTTTCTAGAGAAAATCAAAATCAAGGCGATATGTTTCTAGCATGTAATTTTGCATAGGAAAGTCCAAAAGATGTCTAGTTTCTAGATTCAAGTTGTAGTAATCATATGATAGGGAATTCAATAATGCTTTCAAGTTTGGATAAGTCTATAAAATTAGATGTAACTCTAGGAAATGATAATAAAGTGTCATTAATGGGAAAAGGAAATGTCAACATTATAACTAAATAGGGGGAGAAAAAAATTATTTTTGATGTTTACTTTGTTCCTAGATTAAAACATAATTTGATGAGCATTGGACAACTTGTTTGAAAGGGATATAGAGTTTCTTTCAAAAAAAGTGAATGTATAATCTTGGATCAACTCCCAAGAAATTGATTAATAGAAAAAGTTCAAATGACGAATAATAAAAATTTTCCCTTAAGGATGTCACTAGATTTAAGGGTTGAATTTGCATAAGAAATCACTCAATATTCATCACAAGTAGCTTTTCAATTAGAAATAAAAGATGAGAACTAATTTTGGCATTTAAGATTTGGACACTTCAATTTTATTGGGCTAAATTTGTTACATAAAAAGAATATGGTAAAAGGTTTTCCATTGATAGAAAAACTAGATAAAGTATGTGAGGGTTGTATTTTGGAAAAGCAACATAGAGAGACATTTCCTATTAGCAAGTAAATTAAAGAAAAGACACCCTTAGAGATAGTTCACTATGATTTGTGTGGACCAATGCAAACACTCTCAATTGGTGGAAGTTTTTATTTCTTGAGATTTGTTGATGACTATTCTAGAAAGACATGGATTTATTTCTTAAAACATAAGTCTAATGTTTTTGATATCTTTTGTCAATTCAAGTCTTTAGTTGAGAAGCAAAGTAGATATTATATCAAAGTTTTAAGAACTGATATAGGAGGTAAATACATCTCAAATCTATTTCTCAAATTTTGCAAGGATCATGGAATACAAAAGCAATTTACTACTAGATATTCTCCACAATAGAATGGTGTTGCAAAAAGAAAGAATAGAACTATTATGGACATGGCTAGGAGTATGTTGAAGGCTAAGAAAATGTCAAATGAGTATTAGGAAGAAGTTGTAGCATGTGCAATCTACATAATGAATAGATGCCCAACCAAAAGTGTTCTGAATAAGGTTCCAAAGGAAGCATGGAGTGGAAACAAGCCTAATGTTTCTCATTTGAAAGTATTTGGATGTGTAGCATATGCTCATGTCCCAGATGAGTTGAGAAATAAATTGGATAACAAGGGAGAAAAATGCATTTTTTTGGTTACACTGAGGATACAAAAGCTTATAAGTTGTGTAATCCTATAAGTAGAAAAGTGATAATAATTAGAGATGTACAATTCATAGAAGAAGAAACTTGGGATGGAAGCATGGAGAAAATAGTTAATGTTTTAGTATGTTTTCCACAAGAGGACAACACAGTTATAATTCCAACAAGTGCTCCCCTAGCAGCTCTTCCCAGACCCACTCAAGCTCAACAAAGCGGTTTACAAGAAATATCATATCCAACCAGAACTCTTGGTGGAGGACCATCAAGCCTGCATCATTTAGGATCTACTCCTAATGAAACATTATTAGTCTCAAGGAGACCAAGAACAAGAAGCTTAAGAGACATCTATGATCAAAATGAAGGTGAGAATAATGTTGATCTACTTTCTATTTTTGCATTATTTTCTCAAGTAGATGATCCAACTTATTTTGAGGATGCAATCAATGATGAGAAATGGGAACATGCTATGGATGAGGAAATTGATGCTATTGAAAAGAATCATACATGGGATTTGTAAATATTCCAAAAGGAAATGATGTGATAGGAGTAAAGTGGGTTTATAAGACTAAGATAAATGTATATGGAGATATACAAAAGCATAAGGAAAGACGTGTGGTAAAAGGATACTCACAACAACCTAGAGTTGACTATAATGAAACAGTTGCTCCAGTGGCTCTTCTGGACATAATGCAACCAATATTTACAATTGTAGCTTAGAAAAAGTGGTTAGTATATCAAATGGATGTCAAATCTACATTTTTAAATGGGTTTTCTAGAACAAGAGGTATATGTGAAGCAACCATGAGGATATGAAGTTCCAAGACATGAAAGTAAGGTCAATAGACTCAAGAAAGAACTCTATGGGCTCAAATAGGCTCCCAAAGCATGGTATTGCAGAATTGATTCTTATCTCATACATGATGGATTTAGTAGGTGCAACAGTGAACCTATGCTATACACAAAGATGAATAAATAAGGTAAAATTTTAATTGTATGTTTCTATGTTGATGATTTGATATTTATAGGTGATCTATCATTTGACATGTTCAAAGAAGCTATGAAGAAGAAATTTAAAATGACTAATCTAGGTCTTATGAAATACTATAATGCCCAAAATACAAAGGACACGAACACACGCAATTTTTTTATTTTTTTAAACAATTAAATCCACTAAGTTGATAAGTTTAAATTAGTTAAAACATAGGTACATTGCAAGACAACAACACGGTTCCCCTAATAGTGTCTTGAAATTTCCATATAAGTTTATAATCAATGAGTATGAATAGATCGTTAAATCTAAACATTCTTTGTTAAATTGATTAATTTATTTAAACAATTCAAATTCAATTAATTAAAATATCTAACACATTGTCACTTTTATTTACTTTCTAGAATATTAATGAACAATACATTTACATCATTTGGATAACTTTAATCAATACAACATCAATTAAGCAAAATATTAAGTAACAATATAATTGGCTCATTTGAATAATTGTAAGTCTAATTACTTCGAAATATAAAAATCAACGAACTAACTATTGCTTAAAGAGTGATTTACTAACCTTACTATTTCGGTAATAATTTAAGGAAGTTAAAATCCTAATAATAACAATAACTAAGCTAAGATACCACTAAATCATAAAATAAAACGCTAACTTTATCTAAAAATCTAACATACACTACACTACTATTATAACACTAAATTAATCTACATTAACACTAACCACAATTTAAAAACAATAATAATTGCTTAACATTTAAAAATATACCAATTAACTTACTAAACATAAAACTTAAGTAACTTTTAAAAAGAAAACCTTATTAAAAAGAATACTTACTAAACAATAATTTAAAACATCCAAATTTAAAACTAATTAAAACTTTATAAATTACACCTAACATTAAACTAATTATAAAACTAAAACTAATAACTAACTAAACAAATCCAAATCTAAACTCAACTAAATTAAAATTAAAATAAAACTAAACAATAAAAAAAGGTTACTTTACAACTAACATTGCTAATTTAATTTCTTTCTAACTCCCCCACTTGCCTAAAAGTTCTAGAGGCTTCCAACTCAACTAGACCTGAGGCTAACCTCAAGGTGGAGTTAAAGTTATCCAACCCGTGATGAAATCATTCAATTTTCGCAATAAAGCAAAAATGGGGTTTTTGAGTGACCATAAAAGTCAACAAAAGGGGCTAGGGGGGTGGAAAATGCCCTCAACCCATACCCATACCCCTTAAGTACTTAGATTTCATAATTTTTGGCCTTTAGGATTAATTAGGGACCTATCAAAAGCTAGGAAATTTTAGGACTTACTAACAACCTTCAAAAAGTAGATTACTCACTAATCCTAATTAGGATAATTAACCTCGATTACTAACTCATTAGCAAAAATGTCACTAATGTAGTCTGACTTAGATCTTTAGGTTACTTGATTAACCCTAACTATCATGTTGGAATGCATATACAATTTATGAGTGTCAAGCGACACTAAAAATTCACTGTTACAAAATATTAACACTTATTGATTATAGAATGATACATTCATACATCTCACGATATAAATAAAATATGAACAATGGGGTTTGCATCTTTTGTTAGATTCAACCCTAGTTTCCACAATCGATACATAGGGGTCTGTTCTATTTCTGCATTATATTTTTCTACTAAAATATCCTACACACACATTGCACACATCAATAGCTCAAGAAAATCACATACATATATTCAAAACTTATCTAGATAATTACGTAAATCAAAACATGAATCTTTTATATAATTAACTATTTAATTCATTTCGACTCACATTTAATCATCAGTAATCACATAATCAATATAACATAACTTATTCATTAATTCAAATTAAAATACTAGAATAATCATCATTAGGCATGCATATACCTAACATCATAAACATCTCCAATTAAGGAATAGTGAACTATATGAAAGCACAAAACCTAATCATTGAGGTACCAAAATTAACACTCTTATCATCAAGTGAAAATGTCTCATATCATTGTTAGTGAAGTTTTAATGTTTAAATAGTCAAGATAACGTAGTAGTTTTCGAATCATTGATTATTAAAACATGGATGTATCAACTACTCTCAATTTCATTAGGACATTCACAACATAAAACATTGCTTCATATCCATTCTAATCTCCTACAATAGATTTAATAGAAAAATTCATATTTAATAAGTACATGCCAAGAGGGACCTTACATCCTCCTCCACTAGCCTTTGACTTCCTCCTAGAAGTCGCACAACTAAAATGTTTTGTCTTATGCTAGACCTTGTCTAGATGTATACCAAAATTTACTCTTGTAAAAATAATGATCAATAATGCATATAAATACTCTAGGGTGGTAACATATTTACCTAATTATTCTTACTAAAAAGTGAATTTCAATCCATAGCTCTAACATGGTTACATTTTCCAGGGTCAAATACTCCTTAAAACATATTGGTCACACATAAACAACATTCAAATCTAGTATAACATACTTATAAAGTCTCTAATAATAATAATATCATAGATATCCCATATTCCACACACCCACTCATTAGGGTGACATCTATACGAGACTCCCTCAAATGAGGTTTTTATAATAAGCAACTTAGCTCTTTACTAAGGTTAAACACTTTTACTTTAGAGTTTCCATGACATTGGCCAAAATACAAGGGGAAAGAACAAATATTTTCTTGGAATTGAGGTGAAGCAAGATGAGAATGGTATATTCATCTCAAAATCCAAATATGCTAATGATAAATTGAAAAGGTTCGATATGATTAGTAGCAAATCAGCACCAACACCAGCTATGAAATGTTTGAAGCTAAGCAAGGATGATAAGAGATCCAATGTAGATCCAACATTATACAAAACACTTACTAGTAGTCTAATGTATTTAAGTGCCACAAGGCTAGATATAACGTACGGTGTGAGTCTTATTTCAAGGTTCATAGAGTCTCCAAAAGACTCTCATTGGCAAGTAGGGAAAATAATTTTGAGATATGTGAATGGAACGAGAAATTTTGGAATTCACTATTCATGTTTGGATGAGTTCGACCTCATAAGGTAAACTGATAGTGATTGTCTAGGTAGCATTGACGATATACAAATTACATTTTGTTATGTATTTCATTTTGGAATAGGTGCAATATCTTGGGCATCTAGGAAAAACCTATTGTGACTCTTTTATCAGTAGAGACATAGTATGTAGCAGCAATAGGAACAACCTATCAGGCAATTTGGATGAGAAGAGTGTTAGCAATTTTGAGGAATAAACAAGAGGAAGCAGCAAAAGCCTTTTGTGATAGTAACTCAAAAATTGCATTATCAAAGAATCTTGTATTTCACAAGAGGAGCAAGCATATAGATACCCAATACCATTTCATTAGGGAAATAATTATCAATGGAGACCTATATTTGGATTACTGCAGATCCAAATATTAGTATTCAAATATTTTCACCAAGCCATTAGGACAAGAAAGATTTGAGCACCTAAGAGATTGTTTGGGAATCCCAAGTGGTGGTAGTTGTGATTAAGGGGCAGTATTGTAAGTTGTAATCATAATAACCAAGACAAATGCATCGTCAGAGACATGCAGTTTACAGAATTGAAAACTTCAACAAATATTTAATGCTACTTATCCTTATTTTATTTCTTCAAGGCTTATCATGTTAAATATTTATTGGACAATAAAATAAGAGTTATTATAATGTCAAGAATGCATGTGAAATAATAGAGAAGTTCTTAAATGTTTGGGTAAGATCTTCTATTTTATATATATATATATGTAGGTTTTGGGCAATGTAGAAATAAAATTGAAGAAGTAAACAATAGCCTTTCCTTCATGTGAGAGCAGAAACTCATTTTCTAGTTTTATCAAGTTAGAGTTTAATTTATTTTTCTATCTATTGTATGAGCAAAAACTCTAATTTCTAGAAGTGTAGTTTGATATGTAAGAACAAGAGCTCTACACTATTAATAAGTATTGAACCTTATGGTTGAGTAATTTTCTCATGTGATAGAAATAGTTAAGATGTTCTTTCTAAATGTACTTGTTTGAATTGATTGATCTATGTGTCTCATAGAATGAAAATAGTTCAATCTCCATATTAATTAGCTTAGTCTGGATTTGTGTGGTTTATTTTTTATATTTGATATATCCATTTCACTCCTATTTTCTTTAGGAATCTATGAGGGGTAATGCTTTCATGTAGTTTAGAATATTTAAGACACCTTATTCATCCAAATGATGGAAGCACATATTATGCAAAATAAGTGTTTGATAGAATGTTTGATTCATAGTTAATTTATATTGGTGGATGTCAATCCCTAAATAATGTAGATCATAGAAGAGGCACTAAATGCATTCAACATGAATTTGGTAAGAGGACCATATTGTATTACAATCAAGGCTGAGGGCAATCATCAAAGGGAAATTGGGATCCCCAACACTTGATTAGATATTCAAAAATCAATGTAGCCTATATAGTGATGAACTTTCCATTGATCTAAAATCTCAAACCTACAGAATTCAATGATGCATAGTAAGAAAAAGAGCTCAAGTCCCCTTGTTCACAACATTGAGACCTTTATGTACATCTAAATCTATGGGTGCAAGCTATATGTGTCTATGAATTCTAGGATTCATTTAGGGTCTATTTGGTTGTGGTAATAGGAATACAGATTCTAGAATTATTATTCTCAAATAGAAAATAAGAATATGTATTCCTATTCTTGTTTGGTTCAGTCAAAATTTGATGAGGAATTCAAAGATCTAAATATTTATATTTTCTAAAATAAATAAAATTGGAGTAAGAATACATATTCCAATTCAATCTATTTAGGTGTTATTGAAAATGCTCATTTTGGGCCAAAATTAGAATACATATTCATATTCACAAATTTGATTTGGTGCACCCAAACATAAAATTGAAATTTTTAAGAATAAATACATTTGTCTATTCGACTGATATTCGTAAAGATGTTTTCGAAGGAGTTTGATGATGTGTCATCATAGAAGGACACTATCTCCAACCTATCTTTCTAAAATAATTTTATATTATAAAGAAGGAAGGAGGAATCTCTTCATATTAAGTTTCAACTTATTCTATATGATTGGAATCAACCCAAAATAAAGGGGATGTATATTTCCAATAATTAGTTATTGGAACCAAAAGGCAACCACAAAGTATCATTTATTATAAAATGATTCACACTAAGGGTCTATTTGGCTACAAGAATTGTCGAATGGGCATTCATCTATGCTAGAATAAGCTCTCTTATTTTATTCATCCATTCTTAAAATAAGTTTTGGAATATCATTTGGACATGTTTGGTTACAACAATTGAAATAAGAATTGGAATAAGTTTATTTTATTTTATTTTAATAATTTTAATATATTTTTTAGTTTATTAACATTTTAAATAAATAAGATTTTTATTTATAAAAATTGGCTTTTTAAATAATTGTTAACAAGTCAAATTATTTTAAGTAGCATGTATTTTATTTTTAAATAGACTTTATTAGTGAAAGGTATACCACAACCTTTGAAATTTTTCAAAATTAAAAGGACATATTATATTGTAAATTATAATTATAATTCTAAATTAAATAAAATTATTTTAATGAGTATAAGTTCAAAAATAAAATAATTTTTTAAAATTTATTAAAATAAATTAAAAATAAAAATAAGTCAAGATCATTAATATGATATTTAGATGATCTTTCAACATAGTTTATTTTTATTTTTATTAGACTGCAGGAATCGGGTGTAGCATGACCCCCCCTATAAATTGCAGTGCGTCGGGTAAAGTTTTTAACATGACCGGTAGTGTTGGCGTAACACTCCCACTGGTACCACAGGGATGGGGGAGACTAGAACCTGTGACCAACCCCCTACAATAGGGAAGATTTAGCCAACTGAGCTAGGGCCCCCATCCCTTTCAACATAGTTTTAATTATAAAACTAAACACAAGATTAATTTGTAAAGGTAATATTCTGAAAGTTTATAAAAGATATCAAATCTGATATTAGTCTTTTTTGTCATTATCAAAATACATATTAAATTTTAAATAATGTTGACCTTGTTGGATACAATTGATTATTTGTGTGTTGTGTTTGATGATACGCAAATGTCAATATCATTACCATTCAATGTATGCTAGGCTCACTTGGGCAATGAAGATAGTTCTTAGTGTCTACCACATATTCCTATGTTTGCCTAGTTTAGAAGGCATTTTCTATCGAGTTCACTTGGGCATCGAAGGAAAAGTTGTAGAAAGAAAGTGTTAATCGAGCTCACTTGGGCATCAAAGGAAAGTTGGATGGAACCAGTGCTAACCGAGATCACTTGATTGCCAAAGGATTTTCTTAAGTTTGCAGTATTAACTAAGCATCTATTGGTTAACAAAGGAAATCATTTCAGAGTTTGTTCCTACTGAGTAGGGTTGGGTAACAAAGGATTTTCTTATTTTGTTGTATTAAGCTTAATTGACTTATCTATTTGATTCCAGCTGACTAAGGTGATGAATATTGATTATTGTAAGTTGTATTTGAGCTAACTTGACAAAGTGGAAGGTATAAGTATAAGGTCAAGTTGTGATTTCAATTGTGTAAAAAGTGCAAGAGAATGTGTGAATTATGATGATGTGATTGAAGATCTATTGATGAGAAAAGGAAACAAATTTGAAGGATACGAAGAATGTCCTTATTGTACAACAAAGCCATATTCGATCAGGAAGGATCAAGTATCTAAAGTCAGCAAACTAGTTGCAGTCAAATTAGGTCATCTCATTGTTACTCTCTAACCATTGTAGTAGTGATCTAAATCTCCTAATAGAATTGGCTTAACAACTATTTGCAAATCCTCTAACTAGGTGGCAATTCCATTAAATTATTCTCATGACCTCTAACCAGGCCACTCCTAACAGGGTGATTAAATCCTTTAATAGGGTCACACCTAACATTGTGTTTTGTAACCTTTAATAGGGTTGGTTCCTAATAGGGCTCACTTCAGAAGAGTGAAAATTAGTAACTACTTGCTATTGGTGGTTTTTCCCAAATTGGGTTTCCACATTAAATCTTAGTGTCAAATGCATTCATGCTATTTTCTTTATGTTTTTGCAACTAAGTTAAAGTAATGGTAATCATAGATAGAATCTAATGGTTTATATGTTAATCTTTTACTAAGCTAATCCAATTATTACTAAGTTACATCATTTCATGTGTTTACTAAGCTTCAGCAGTACTCAATTATCTGTTTTCATTTTACACTAACATCTAAGGGATCTGAGAATTATTTTTGTGGTAACTGATTCACCCCTCCCCTCTTAGTTACTCCTCTTATATTTCCAACAATTGGTATCAAAGATTTTGTTGATTGGAGAAAAGGCTTCAAGGACCTAAGCTAAAGATCAAGATGTCTTACAAAAGAGAGATTCCCAAGTTGAACAGAGAACAATTTTGCAGCATGGCAAGGACTTATGAGATTACATCTAGCCACCATCAGTTATTCAGGTTGCAAGTATCTTGATGTTGAATATAAGACCCCCATAAGAACATTATTAGTTGAAGACATTGTTGAAAAGAAGAATCATAATATCATGATGATTGAAATTGCATTTGCTCTTAGTTATGCTGAATTTGAGGTAAAAGATTGCAAAACTACTTTTGCAATGTGGAACAAACTAAAAGATATCTATGGAGGAGATGACAAGGTAAGAAGAGAAAAAGTATAAAACCTTAGAGGAAAATTTGATCAAATAAAAATGAGATAAGATGAAAACATTGAAAAATATGTGGAAAGGATCAAGGCTACTGTAAGTGCAATCAAAGCATCTAGAGGTGGCATTAAGGAAGAAATTGTTGTAATTAAAGTACTCAAAACTCTTCTTCCCATTTATGCAATTAGAGTATCTTCTATTCAAGAAATGAGATGTGATCCAACTAATAAGATAGGGTTGGATGCTCTAGTTGGAATCTTTTGAGTTAGACAATTATGATAACTATATTCCTACTTCAAAGAATATTGAATCTGCATTTAAAGTTAAACTCTCACTCTCAATTTAAAGGGTAAAATGTAAACATTTAGTCAATTAGGAAGTGAAGAATATGGACCATCAGAAGAAAGTTTAGACAGTGGTCTTGAAGTTGTTGAAGCCCTACTTCCAAGGAAGTATTCCAAAGGAAGAGGAAAGTACAAAAGTAAATTTCCTCTTATTTGCTTTTCTTGTGAAGAAATTGGTCGCATTGCTTCTAGGTGTCCAAACAAGGAAATTAAGGATGAGAAGAAAAGAAACAAGAATAAATGAAAGAACAACTCCAAGAACTACAAGAGCTTCAAGGACCAAGGTAAGAAATCTTGTATCATAGCTACAAATTCTGATAACAATGAAGATGAAATGGTTTATATTATTGTGAAAGATGAATCTGATGATGAAGGAGATAAGATGGCACTAATATCTCATGTTAGAAAAAATGATATATGGATTATTGATAGTGGCTGCTCACATCATATGACTGGTGACAAAACAAAATTTGAGCATATGGAATATTATGATTGAGGTAGTGTAAGATTTTGAAACAATGAACCTTGTAACATAAAAGGAAAATGATGTATCTTGTTGACTAAAGAACTTTTTTGTGATAATGCTTATTGTGTTGAGTGACTAAAGCATAATCTACTAAGTGTGGCACAACTAAATAACATTAGATTCAAGGTAGAATTCATGAATGGATAGGACAAACTATTGGATGGGAAAGAAAATTTGGTTGGTTCTGGCAAGAAAACAAAATTTAATCTATTTTATCTTGATCTCAATGATTTTTCATGTTTTACCACTCAAGTAGAAGAAAGATGGTTATGGCACAAAAGGCTATGTCATGTGAATTTTGATAATCTAGTTAAGATAAGCAAACATAAAAGAGTAAGAGGCATTCCTAGTTTGAATAAGCCTAACATGAGTGTTGGAATTAATTGAGAGCGGGGGGAGGGGGGCCAGCATGAAGCAATTATTCAAGGTCCAAACATCCACATAAAACTTTTACAATTCATTGAACCCATAAAACTTTTTGAACTGTGCATGCATTCATTGTGTGTAAACCAAAATTGATATGTTACTAAAACATTAACATGCAAAGATGTAAAGCATAAAACACAACACATCCATTAACATACTTAACAAAATGATTTAATGTGGAAACCCAGTTTGGGAAAAACCACTAGTAATATGCTACTCCTTTCTCACTCTTCTAAAGTGATGCCCTATTAAAGGCCAGCCCTGTTAAAGGTTACAACACACACTGTTAAATGTGACCTAATTGAGGGATTTCAATCACCCTATTAAAACTGACCTTTGTTAGAGGACTTTAGGTCATTCACTTGGAATGCCACCCTATTAAAGGATTTTCCAATGATTTTTAAGTCAACCTTTCTCCAAAGGATTTACCCTAATCTGATACAATTGTTAAACAGAAATAGTAGAGTTTGATCTAATACAACTTACAACCTTACTTGCAAATTACAGATCATTATTCATTCCTCAACTTTTCTTGGCTTCCAATCTTTGCACTTCTGACAGCTTGTTCACCCTTCAAGTATTCATCTTTAGTAAGCCTTCTTGCTTAGTTTTCCATTGCAGACTTATCCTCTTAGGTTGCTTGATGACGCAAACCCTTCTTCTTCACCTTGTCAATTTTTTGCATCCAGAAACTCTCTGACCTCTTACCAACCTTGCTTCATGACCAGGCATCCCTACATATAGGAAATTAGAACTTCTTTTTCCCCCTCATTATCCATCTCAAAAATTATGGTTTCTAATGGATTAGGTAGGATACAATGTATCTACCCCATATCTTGTCTTCTCTAGAAACTTCTCCTAGAATCCATTTTAATTCACCTCCAAAATGGTTTATATAATATTCTGTGCCTCCAACTCATCAATCTTATCTTCCTCTTGATTCACAAGTTCCAAGAAAACAAACTTGTAGAATTTTTTTTGGGAAATCTTCAGTCTTATTCATGATGTAGCAGCTCGGCATTATCAATTTACTGATGCTCAACACATACTGTGTTACTCGGCATCCATTGTAAAATCACTTGGCATCAACTAAATTTTACTAGTTCTTGGCACATACTAAAAATCACTCAACATCTACTAACTTGCTCGGCACCTATTAGAAATTGCTTTCACTCGGCTCCAACTAACTTTTTGATCGGCTTACACTAACTTTACTCGAAACCTTCTATGAACTTGGTCAAGCTTAGCAAATGAACTTTGTTCAACCTTTTTCATCTGAACTTTCTAAGTGTAGCCAAACATTTTGTAACCCCAAGTAGATCATCAATACATTATGTTATCACTATCTTAACTGATTCTTGTACTTCAATACATAATCATAACTCAACCTTTCCTCTAGGTACTTTTGTTACATCTTTTTGATCAAATCCTCCTCATTAATCAACTAAGTAATAGTGCTTGAAACATATAAGCAATTGTCTTACCAACATATAGCAAGTTTTAAATTAGTGACAAAAAAATGATTGAAAACACTTCTTACAACAATATTTTAACTCAAATGATCTTTTATATCATATATCAACAGTCTCCCTCTTTTGCATTGATGGCAAACCAAATTAATCAACCAGTCAATTAAATGATAAACTAGGCAACACCAAAAAGAAAGCTTGTCAATACAACTTCTCCCTCTATCAACAACTCCTTAGGTTATAAAATCTCACTTAATTGATTTTTTTTGTCATGGATCAGCAGAATATCAAAAAATCTCCATCTTTTGTTTTCCTATTTTCTCCCTTTTTCTTGCTTGTAGTCTTCTGATCTTCTTGAAACATATATGCACTTGATCAGTTTACTAATATGCACTTGATTAGTTTACTGGACATTCTCCCTCTTTGAAAACAATGCCAAAGATATGTACTCAACACTTGGCATATTTATATATGCAGACATAGAATTTTACAGACTTTTCAATTTTCTTTCTTTATCACTTTGCTTGTGACTATTTTGAAATTCCAGATCTATAATTATTTTAGGCAATTTGCTAAAGTAAGATATACTACATCAATTTGTATGAAATGAATATTAGTTTGTTTAATGCAAGATACTCCCTCTATCTTTTACAAAGCCTTTGATAGGGGTATCACCCCTAGTTTACCTCTCAAATACTCATAAGCATCCTTAGGTAATGCTTTCATGAAGATATTAGCAACTTGCTCCTTTGTGTTGAAATATTCCATCTGCACCTCCTTGTCTTGAACCGACTCCCTTACATAATGATATTTTATTGCAATGTGTTTTGTCTTTGTATGCATAATAGGATTCTTTGATATATTTATAGCACTTGTGTTATCACAATAAAGTGTCACTGGTTTGGTGATCTCTTCCTTCATTTCCTTTAGCAACTATTTGATCCATACAATGTTTGTGCAATTGATAGTAGCAGAAACATACTTTGCTTCAGCAGTAGATTGTGAAATACAACTGTACTTCTTGCTTTTCCATGTAAGAAGTCTTCTACCTAAGAAGAATGCTCCTCCACTGGTGCTCTTTCTATCATCAATATTTCCAATTCAATCAACATCAATGTAGGCTTTCAATTCAAACTTTTCATTCTTCTTATAGTATAAACCATACACTTTTGTTCCTTTTAGGTATCTCATTATCCTTTTCACTGCCATCAAGTGATGCTCTCTAGGATTAGTAGAGAATCTAGCAACTATCCCCATATCTAATGCAATATTAGGGCTACTATGTACCACATATTGCAATTTTTCAATAATAGATCTATACAATGTTTGATTGACCTCAGTTGATTCATCATTCTTTGATAGTTTGATTGTTGTTACCATAGGTGTACTTACTAGTTTTGAGTCCTCAAGTCCAAAAGTCTTCAATATCTCCTTGATATATTTTGACTGAGTGATATATACACCATATTTCATTTGATATACTTGTAATCTCACAAAGAATTTGATATACTTGTAATCCCACAAAGAATTTGATCTCACCAAACATTGACGTTTCAAACTCTTGCTTCATCTGATTTGCAAAATCTTTACACAAAGCATCTTGTCTTCCAAATATTGTGTCATCAAAAAATATCTTAGATAACAATATACCTTTTTCTTTATCCATCTTCATGTACAATTTTTTGTTATCATCTGTCCTTTCAAATCCAATCTTAACAAGATAAGTATGAAGTCTCTCATACCATGCTCTTGGTGCTTGTTTCAATCCATATAGGGCTTTGTGTAGTTTTCATACCATTTTTTTATTATTTTTTTCCACAAATCCTTCTAGTTTTTCTATTTAGACCTCTTCTTCTAATATTCCATTTAGAAATGCAGACTTTACATCCATCTGGAAAACTTTGAAACCTTTGTAAGTAGTGTAAGCAAGTAGAATTCTTACTCCTCCTATTCTTGGAATAGGGGCAAATGTTTCACCATAGTCAATTCCATCTTCTTGAGCATACCCTTTGCAAACTAGTCTTGCTTTGTTTATTGTTACTTCATCATTCTTATCTAGCTTATCTCTGAATACCCATTTTATGCCAATCACATTCTTGTCTTCTAGTCTAGAAACTAGGCTTCAAGTCTTATTATTTTCTATCTATTGAATTTCTTCTTCCATAGCCTTCTACAAATCATCATCTTCCAATGCATGTCTCACTATCTTAGGTTCCTTCATGCTTAGCAAGTTGTTTCACTTCTCAACCTATTTCTTGTCATTCGCCTTGCAACTTTGTCTCCAATGATTTGATATATAGGATTGTGTCTTTTGACATATTTGGATAGTCTAGGCTTAGTTCTTGTGGTTACATTCTTTTTTTCAGTTTTAGTATCACTATGTGCATCTTTTTCAGGTATTTCAAGATCTCTTTCATGTATGCTAACCTCAAAGTTAGATTGTGCATTTTCTTCATTTTGTAACTCAACATCTGAATGCAACTCGGCATTCACAGGATATGACTCGGTAGTTGTTGAAACTTGCTATTTATTTTCTGCATGATTTGTGACATCTTCTTTAGTAGGCATTCCTTCATAGTAGTATGCAAATGCCTTGTAATCTTCTAGTTCTTTTGTAGGTTTAGCTTCGTGTGCTTTTTTAAACTCATCAAAATTGACATCTGCACTTTCCACAATTTTTTTAGTGTTAGTAATTAAATACTTATAAGCTTCACTTCTTGTTGAGTAACCAAGGAATATACCTTCTTTGCTCTTTGCATCAAACTTTTTGCTTCTAACATCTTTGAGAATATAGCATTTGCTTCCAAATACCTTAAAATATTTCACATTAGGTGGATGACCATACCTTAGTTCAAAAGGTGTTGAGTGAGTACCTTTCTTTACTTGCACAAGGTTCAAAGTGTATACTACAGTACTTACAGCTTCCCTCCAGTATTTTAGGGCAACATTTTTCTTCATCATTAGTGTTCTAGCATGGTCCATTACATATTGGTTCCTTCTTTCCGAAATTCCATTTTGTGGGGGAGTCCTTGGTGCTAACATTTGTCTATTGATTCCTTTGTCATTGCAGAACACCTCAAATTCATGTGAAGTGAATTCACCTATTTCCTTCTCAACTCTTGCCAAGTACCATTTAAACATTTGAAAAGCATCTAGTTTCTATTTTAAAAACATGATAGTCATTATTCTAGAGTAACCATCAACAAGAAACATAATATGCCTATCTCCTTTGTAGCTTTGCACTTCATTAGGCCCACACAAATCAATATGAACAATTTCAAGTATTTCCTTTGAGGTATAAGCTTTACTTTTAAGGCTTTACTTTGTTATCTTGCCTAGCTGACATTATTTGCACATTATGTTCTCTTGTTTCTTCAACTTAGGAAAACCTCTAACTCTTTTCATGAAACTTATACTAATTAGATTAGCAAAGTTAACATGACATAATCTCTTGTACCAAAGCCATACATCATCAAATTTTGCAATAAGACAATTAGCATCTTCTATATCCAAATAGAACAAATTACTCCTAGTTTGATCACCTTTTCCAATCAAGTTTCCATTTGTATCATATATCTTGGTTGACTTATTTTCAAACTCAACTTTGCACCCCAAATTGTTCAATTGTGAAAAACTTAGCAAGTTATAATTCAATCCTTCAACATAATAATCATTCTCACATGAGATCTTGTCTATAATCTTAGAAGACCCTTTTCATTTTATAAAACATGGTGCATCACTACCAAATCTTACACTATTTCCATCATAACAAGTTATGGTAGTGAACTTATTTTTGTCTCTAGTCATGTGATGTGAGCATCCACTATCAATGATCCATTTGTCATTCTTATTCACACAATTCATAAGTGTAGTAGCCTCATTCTCATCTAATTAATCCTTCATTGCAACATATACCACTTCATCATCATTTTCATCAAAGTTGTTTTTATTAGAAATGTAGCATGACTTCTTGCCTTTATCTCTGTCATCTATTCCATCATCTTCTCCTCTATTTTTGTACTTGTTCCCTTTTTTAAAGTTCATCTTTTGTGTACAACTTGCTACAATATGATCAACTTCATTGCAATTAAAAAAAATGATAGGTAGCTTACCTTTGAATTTACCTTTTCCTTTGTGGAATATTCTAGCCAACAATGCTTCCAATTTCTCAATGTCTTCCTCATATGTACTGCTATCACTAGATGTATACTTTATGTTTCTTTTCCTCTTCTTTGGCTTTACCTCCTCAAAATCCTTCAGTAACGATTTGGCTTTGAAAGTTGATTCAATACTCTCTACTCTGTAGTTTTCAAAATTAGATCACTCAAATGTAGTGAGTCTACCCACTATACCTTCAACGGTTAAATCATTTCCTAGTATACATCTTAACTCTTGAATTACAGATACTCTATTGGCATACATAGGCAACAATGTTTTGAAGACTTTACTTATCACAGTTTCATCATCTATTTTACTAGTTGCAACTTTTATAGCACTAACAACTTCTTTTATTCTAGCAACATATTGAGCATTGTTTTCACCTTCTTCCATTCTCATGTCATCAAACTTACCTTTAAAGCTCTCTAACTTAGCTCTTTGAACAGTTTTGTCTCCTCTGTAGATGGTGTTTAGGGAATCCCACATCTACATCACACTTTTAAGGTATTTGATATCATCAAACTCAACATGGCTCAAGGCTAAGGCAATATCCAACATCACCTAATTGTGTTCTTTATTTTTCTTCAAATCTTTAGCAGTTAGGGCTCCTATCGGATCAACATGTTCTGCTATAATGCAAGTTTCTTCATAATCTCCAAGTCCTCCAAGGTGTAGCTTCATCAAACTTTGTCATGCAAGAAATGTATCTCTGTTCAGCTTGGGTACCTCTCTTTTCAACATCTCGATCTTCATGCTTTTAGTACCTTAAAACTAATCCTCGTAAGTAACTACGATTTGATATCGATTGTTAGAATTCTTTAGAATAACTGAGAGTGGGGGGTGAATTAGTTATTCAAGGTCTAGATGTCCAAATAAAACTTTTACAATTCAGTGAATCCATACAACTTTCTTAACCATGCATGCATTCATTATGTGTAGACCAAAGCTGATATTACTAAAATATTAACATGTAGAGATGTAAAGCATAAAAAACAACACATCCATCAACACACTTGACACAATGATTTAACATGGAAACTCAATTTGGAAAAAACCACTAGTAACATGCTACTCCTTTCTCACTCTTTTGAAGTGATACCTTGTTAAAGGCCGACCCTATTAAAGATTACAAAACACAATGTTAAATGTGACTTGGTTAAAGAATTTCAATCACCCTATTAAAAGTGAGCCTTGTTAGAGGACTTTCAGTCATTCACTTGGAATGTCACCCTATTAAAGGGTTTTCCAATGACTGTTAATTCAACCTTTCTCCAAAGGATTTTCTCTAATTTGATACAATTGTTAGAGAGTAACGATAGAGTGTGATCTGATATAACTTACAACCTTACTTGCAAATTATAGATCACTATTCAATGCTCAACTCTACTTGGCTTCCAATCTTTGTAGTTTTGGAAGCTTGTTCACCCTTCAAGCATTTGTCTTCAGTAAGCCTTTTTTCTTAGCTTGCCACTACAAACTTCTCCTCTTGGGACACTTGATGAAGTAAACCGTTCTTCCTTCACCTTGTCATTTTTTCGCATCCAAAAACTCTCTAACCTCTTACCAACCTTGCTTCATGACTAGGCATCCCTACATATAGGATTCTTTTTCTCACTCATTATCCATCTCAAAAATTAGGGTTTTCAATGGATTAGGTAGGATACAATGTATCTACCACATATCTTGTCTTCTCTAGAAACTTCTCCTAGAATCCATTTGAATTCACCTCAAAAATGGTTTACATAAGATTATGTGCCTCTAGCTCATCAATCTTATCTTCCTTCTAATTCAAATGTTCCAAAAAAATAAACTTGTCATCTTTTATTTGGTGAATTTTTTTATCTTATTCATAATGCAGCAGCTCGACACATACTATGTTACTCAGCATCTATTATAAAATCACTCGGCATCAACCATATTTTACTAGTGCTCAAAACATACTAAAAATCACTCAACATTTACTAACTTTCTTGATACCTACTATAAATTATTTCACTTGGCTCCAACTGACTTTTTACTTGGCTTGCACTAACTTCACTTAGCACATTCTATCAACTTGGTCAAGCTTAGCAAATAAACTTTGTTCAACTTTTTTCATCTAAACTTTCTAAGTGTAGCCAAACATTTTGTAACCCCAAGTAGATCATCAATACATTATGTTATCACTATCTTAACTGATTCTTACACTTCAATGCATAATTATAACTCAACCTTTTCTCTAGGTACTTATGTTACATCTTGTTAATCAAATCCTCTTCATCAATCAACTAAGTAATAGTGCTTGAAACATATAAGAAATTCTCTTACCAACATATAGTAATGATTGAAAACACTTCTTACAAAAATTTTCTAACTCAAATGATCTTTTCAATCATATATCAATAATGGGTCTATGCGAGAATTGCCAAATTGGTAAGATGGAAGAGACAAGCTTCAAAAGAAAAGATTATCAATTAGAAGAATTCTTGGAAATTCTTCATACAAACTTATGTGGAAGTATTGGAATAGAGTGTTATAGTGGAGAAAAGCTTTTCATTCTCTTTGAGAATGACTACTCTAGAATGATGATAATAATGTACCTAAAAGAAAAATCAAAAGCCTTTCAAAAGTTCAAGTGGTATCTAGCAAGAGTAGAAAAAGAAACTCAGAAGAAGTTGAAATGTCTAAGATCAAATAGAGGTGGTCAATTCATCTCCCATGAATTCAATAATTTATGCATTCAAAGAGGAATCAAAAGACAAGTATCTACCCTACTACACCACAATAGAATGGTATAGCAGAAAGAATAAATAGATCTATCATGGATTGTGCAAGAACCCTGATGATTGAAAAAAATATTGCTATCAAATACTGGAAGGAAGCTATCAATACTACAGTTCATACCTTGAACAAAGTTTAGCTGAAGAAAGATTCAAACAAGATACCTTATTAGTTATGGTATGGCTACAAACCTAATGCAAGTTACTTGAAAGTATTTGGCAACAAATGTTACATATTGAAAGAATCTAGAAAAGGAAAATTTAATGTAAAAAGTGATAAAGACATATTTCTAGGATACTCCTATAGAAGTAAAGAATACAGATGTTTGAATTTATCTACTTAGAAAATTATAAAGAGTACACATGTCGGAATTGATGGATATGTAGAAAAGAGTGAATAAGAAAGTAGCAAGGGACTTGAAGGCTACAAAAGATTTTTTTATTACCAATATGATACCCTTCCAAGTCTATCTAAAAGAAAAGAAGCTTCAAATCTTGAGTCCCCATAAACTCCAATATCTACTGAGTTGCAGACAGTGCAACCCAAGCTACTAGGACCCGAGTCACAGTCAGAGGCTATCAAGCTAGTTCAAACTGAGCTTGATGGAACCAAGTCACAAACATAAGGACTCGAGCTTGAAACTAAAATTCAAGAAGAAGTTGGTGGAACTCATTCAAAGACCAAGGAGCCTATGTTAGCAAGATATGTTAGAAGACATCATGCACCTGATCATTGGAGACAAATCAGATGGAACAATAACTAGAAGAAAATTAAAAGGTACATGTTTACTTGCTGAATTTGAAACTAGAAGTGTTAAAGATGCTTTGGAAAATGAAATTTAGATTGAAGCAATGAATGAAGAGATAGAAAAGATAGAAAAGAAAAAAACTTGGACTCTTGTTCCTAGACCCAAGGATAAAAATGTAATTGGTACAAAATGGGTATATAGAAATAAGTTGAATGAAGATGGAAAGGTATCAAGAAACAAAGCAAGATTGGTATGTAAAGGTTACTCTCAAGAAGAAGGTATTGACTATGGTAACAATTTTTCTCCTATAGCAAGACTTGAAGGTGTTAGAACTTTACTAACACATGCAACACGTAGAGGATTTAAAGTATATCAAATGGATGTTAAATCTTCATTCTTGAATGGAATTCTTGATGAGGAAGTCTACATTGAACAACCAAAAAAATTTGTAGATCCTAGCAAAGGAGACATGGTTTGCAAACTACACAAAGTATTATATGGTCTCAAGCAAGCTCCTAGAGCTTGGTATGAAAGATCCATAATTACTTGGTATAGATTGGTTTTCAAAGAACTAATGATAATAGTAATCTATATATCAACCAAGGACCAGACAAAAAGATTGTGTTAGTAGAAATATTTTTTGATGATACTCTATTTATAGGAAATGATGATTTATTCAAAGCACTCTAAGAAGAAATGAATAAATAATTTGAGATGTCCGTGTTTGGTGAAATAAAAAATTTTGTTGGATTACAAATACAATAGAACAATAATGGTATCTACATCACTCAATCTAAGTATATCAAGGAGATACTAAAGAAATTTGGAATGGAAGATTCAAGACTGGTTGGAACATCTATGTCTACTGGTCATAAGCTTTCCAAAAATGATGATTCCAAAGAAGTAGATAAGACCATTTATAGAGCAATGATTAGAAAATTGCAGTATGTAGTTCACACAAGGCCTGATATTGCTCTAACAATTGGAATAGTGGCAAGATTCTTAGCAAATCCCAAAGAAAATTGCATGATGGCAATCAAGAGAATCATGAGGCATTTGAAAGGTACTGAGGACTATGGTTTATGGTAAAAACTTGGAGGCAATTTGAACTGTAAACTACTTACTGATGCTGATTGGGTAGGAAGTGTTGATGATAGAAAAAGCACTAGTGGTGGAGCATTCTTTCTTGGTAAAAGAATAGTATCTTGAAAAGTAAGAAGCAAAATTATACTTCTCAATCCATAGCAAACGCAGAATATGTACTAGCAATAGTCAATTATTTTGACATTGTTAAGTTTAAACAAATGTTGGAAGGAATGAGGGTAGAGATCAAAGATCCAATTGTCATATATTGTGATAACACTAGTGCAATCAACATATCAAAGACTGTTGTGATGCATTCCAAAAAAAATCATATTGCTATACAATATCACTTCTTAAGAGAATTGGTGCAAGATAAAGAAGTCAAATTGGAATATGTGAATACAAAGGAACAAATTGTACACATATTCACCAAGCCATTACCTAGGGATACATTTCTATATCTAAGAGGTAAGCTAAGGGTCACTCCCCTATGTAAAATTCACTAAATGAAGTTTAGTGAATGCATCAACCAAAACCTATTGAAGATCAATTAGTTGGTGCAGAATTGGCAAGGGCATATTGCAAATGAATCGGTACTTAAGGTACATTGGTATTTATAGTAGTTATTGTCTATGGCATGTGTTGTCAAAGAGGGAGAATTTTACTATCATATCTTTGAAAATTTTTTGGAACCAAAATAAAGTTAGAAACTAGAGAGGAAGAAGTCTTCCAAAGAAGAAGTATGTTGAAAGAGGGAGGATGTTATGAATGAACTTGGTAAGAGCCATTGCAGAAAGAGTTCTGTGAAAGGAAAAGCTCATATTGAGAGAGGGAGTTCTCAAATAAAACTCAAAATTTTAGTGTGCTATGACATCTTGTGTTTCCATCAATGCCAAAGAGGGAGATTGTTGGATAAAATTGATTAATTTTGTGTTGACATTGATGTTACACAAATTTCATAATCATTAGTAGTCTATATATGCTAAGCTCACTCAAGCAGTGAAGATAGTTCTTAGTGTCTACCAAGAGTTCCTATGTTTACCTAGTTCCAAAGGCAAATTCTACTGAGTTTACTTAGGTGTAAAAGGAAAAGTTGTAGAAAGTGAGTGTTAATCGAGCTCACTAAGGCATCGAAGAAAAGTTGGATGGAACTAGTGCTAACCGATCTCACTCAGTTGCCAAAGAATTTTTGTAATTTTGTAGTGTTAACCAAGTTTCTATTAGTTAACAAAGGAAATCATTTCAGAGTTACTTCCTATTGAGTAGGGTCAGCTAACAAAGAATTTTCTTTTTTTTTTTGTATTAAGCTTAATTGACTTATCTATTTGAAACCAGCCGACTACATTTTGTACTAACATCTAAGGGATCTAAGATTTATTTTTGTAGTAGTTGATTCACCCCTCCCCTCTCAATTACTCCTCTTATATTTCCAATAGATCTAGTTTATATCTTATGATGAATAGAGAAAATAATCCAAAAATTATTCGAGTGACAAAGTCATAGACCAAACAACCCATCAAATTAGGTTTATTAAAGCCTAGAATAAGAATAAGTTATTCTTATTCCACCATTTTATAGGAATACCACTATGATCATTTTGTGGTAAAATTAGGATAAGTGAACTCTAATTCTAATTTTATATTTTTTAAACAAACATCATATTGGCAAATGCAGGTATTTAGATTTTCCTATTCTTGCCCAATTCCTACAACCAAACGGGGCCTAAAGGTGTTTTCCTAATGCTTTTTTGAGGAATCTTGTGGCTACGAGGGATGTTATATACATTGGTATTCCTTGTAACATAAGGAGATAGCAGAATTTCTTTTATGTTTTATGCATTCTTTACTTTGATGGTCTAGTGCCTGCCCCTGGTTCGCATTTTGTTATCATTGCTGAACTCTTTTAGAGCTAGTTTCATGTTGATGGTTAGTAACATTATTATGAGATTATCAGATATTGTGCTATGGATTCAGTTGATATGTGATGAGATTAATTAGACTCTACATTTCATGTATGTATGATGATTATTTTCAGTGTTTGCAGTTATTAATGATGATTAGTAAGATGATTTATTATCATATGTGTTTTCTTATGGATAATTACCCCATACTTGCATGTGTATGGTGTGCGTGTTTGCTTTGTGTGTTTGCTTTTGTATGGTGTGTCTGATGTGGTTAAGGAAGGGAGTCGTAGTCACCTGCTAGTCGGGATCTGCACGATGCACCACTTCCTGCCATTGCTTGTTTAGTTTAGTATATATTGTGCTTATACATGCATAATTTTTATGCAGGTTGCAGGTACCGAGTATCGACTTTCCTGAATTGCCAAGATGAGCGTACCCTATCCCATTATCTCAATGATAAGAAAGGGGAGATAAATTCTCAAGTCCAAATCCCAACCCTTTAAGCCATTTGTTCTAATTGAAAAATTAAGACAAGTATCTAAGTTGAGTACCCTCCGAATGTGTCAGATGATGTAATTCATGATATAAACCCCTTGGTTTGATTTGTATGTATTTTGGCTATGATGGATTTTTCGTATTTTTACCTTTGTGAGTCTTTGAAGTATTTTCTATTAATTAAGCCTAATTAAAAGATTTAATTAATGGTTTAATTAAATAAAAAATAATATGATATTTTAATATTTATTTTATTTAATTAATTAGAAAATTAATTAAATAAAATAATTAAATTTGAAAATAAAATAATTAAATTGGAAGATAAAAGTTATAATATTAAATTTGGAATTGGACAATATTTATAATATATTTGGAGCTCATTTTTAAATAAATGACTAAATAATATTTTACCAATAAAGTTTAAAAGTGGAAAATATATTTTAAATTATTAAAAGATTCTAAATCTCATATGATTAAAATATAAATATATTAAAATTGAAAAGTGGAGATATTAAAGTTAGTGCATGAGACTTAATAAATAAATAAATAAAATTGGAAAGAGTAAAGTATATTGGAGTTATAAGCTTGCATGGGAATTAACATGTGTCAACAACACGGGGGTTAGTGTATCAATTAAGCACAAGGTGTCTACAATTCTATGACTCATAAAAAAGAATTGGAAAAGACCCATGCTTAGTTGGTGACACCTTTCAACGGTTTCAAAAAGCATTCCAAAGGTTTCTTGAGAGCTCTTTATATTCAGGCATTCATAGAAGCTTAAATAAAAAAGCTTAATGGAAGCTACAAGCTTAATGGAAGCCACGAGCTACAAGCTAAAATAGAAGCTTCAAAGCTTACATGCATGGGAGAAGATTCATATGGTCATATATTTTCTACTTGCTTCTATGCTCATTCTAGCACTTCTAATCACTTGGAGGATTCGATCGGCTTGGATTCTTGGAAGAATTGTGAATGATGGAGAAGGAAAGAAATTTTCTATGGACTTCTGAGACATGGCAAATTAGCATCAGTGTCCAAGTACACTCGTGATATTCTCATATTCTCTTTACACTCTTTCTCTTCCTATCTTCATCATATTTGTTTTATGTGTCTGAATACTCTCTGTATTTGAAATTGGAATCTAGATATTTTATTTGGATGAGAAGAAAACAATAGAAAATCCCTAGTTCCAAATGAGAAAAAAATTAGATTTTAATTGGGTTTGGGTTTGAATTTATATTAAATTAGAAAGACAAGATTTGGAATTAAAATAGAAATTCTAAGTTAAAAATTCGAATGATTAGATGTAATCTTTCTATCAATTATATTTTCAGATGTGTATGGACAAACCTATTAGATGGATGAATGGGTAAATTTAGAGAATAATTATTTTAAGAAAAAATTCTTAATTCATCACAAATTGTCCTGTCGTTGCCCCTTGGATAGATCCGAATTTATTCATTCATAACTTTTTATCGTGATCGAATTTATTCGATTGCTCCAGTCAGAATTGGCGCAACTTGGCCCTCTCCAACATATTTAAATTTCAGCCTGATCTAACGGTTCATTAGGGAGATATGGCCGTCGTACTAGGACTGTCTTATTTAAGGACAGATATTTCTCAATTTCCCATAACCAAGAGTTCTTTATGCTTAAACTTCACAAAAATAATATATATCAAAGCATGAAATGAATTAAAGATATTATTGGAATCTTTTCTTATTAGAATCTTATTAATATGCATTAGTTTTATATGATTTATTATCTAATCTAATTAAATCTAATTTAATTAAGATTAGTTAATAGTAGAAGAAGTGTAATTAATTATTAGTCAATCTAAGTAAATGAATTTTTAAATGAGAGAAAATTAAAAGAAAAAATATTCTAATATAGTTTATATAGTAAACTTTTTATAATGTATATTGAATACTATTTAATATATATTAAACAATTTTAGAGTTGTTTAATGAAGATGATAATGTTTAGAATTTAGAGATTATTCATGTTAAAATCTACAATGAGTCTTATTGGTTTGTGATAGGGATCTTTATATAGACAAAATATTATTAGAACAATTAGAAAATGGAGTCTAATGGTTGATTTTAATATTGATTAAATAATTGTAAGATGATAATTTATATTATATTGATTTAAAATTTAGAAACTCTAAATGATATTGGATTAAGATTGAATTGTTATGTTAATACGTTTGAATACCTTATGGTGTTAAGAGTTAGTCAAATATTAACTAATGAGATTTATGAAAATAATAGTTTGATGAGTTTATTATTTATTAATGTTTTTTGGGTCTTACAAACTATTAATAAATAATTGTTTAAATAATTATCAATAAATTCGATTAGAGTTAATCTAGAGGTGATTATTTGATGATTAAAGTTTGGTAAAAGATATTAAGTTTTGGATTTGGATTATAATTGATTTTTAATCAATTGATATTCATTGAGTTGATAATATAACTATGATATTAATAATTAAGTTGTGTGATAGAGTCTTATTCGAAAAGATTAATGATAATACGAATTTGTTGAGGGAATGTTGGTATTCTTTGAAAGATAACAAATATGGTCATTTAAGATTTTCAATAATACTTATTGAATTATTAATATGATCATTTGAATATTGAATTATAGTTTACTTTTAACTTATAGAATTCTAGTTAGTTAGTTAGTCAACTGATATTAATTGAAATGTTGCTATGGTTATGCAATTATTAATTAAATCAATTAATGAGAGTTAATTAGATTTAATTAATAATTAAGTTATGTAATAGAGATTTAATTGATATAATTCTTTTAACAAGATTGTAAAAAAAATATTGATATCAAATTTGATAAGTCTTATTCTAATAACTTGAATAATGACTTAGATATTTTAACGATTATTAGTGACAATTTAATAATGATTATAATTAAGAAGCTTAAGTGTTAGAGATACTTAATTGAGTTTTAACCATTAAAATGTTAATGGATCATGGAATTGTGCACCTAAGTTAATTAGTGGATTAGATTGATCATTTTAATTAAGTTATAATCTTCTTATTCGAAGATTGATAATTGGTTCTGTTATGAATGAATAATGATCTTTGATTATCTCGAAAAGTTGAAGTAACCTTAAAGAAGAGTTAATCAATTAGAGTATAGATCATAGTTAAATCAAGAGAACAATTAAAGGTCAATGATAATCAGTTTAGTGAATATTTATCTTTAAGTTATTCTTAAAGTATTATTTTTAATTAATGGAAGAATAATTCTATTGAGGAACAAATGGGTTGACTTGTAGGTCAAATGATGAAACTCAAGACACTTGAAGTATACTTGAAAATTAAAACTGAAACTCTACACTTAACTCATCCATGTAAGATAGCAAAACCAAAACATGTGTTTGCATCGTGTACTCTAAATGCTTCTTGTTTTGGTTTTTGGGTTAACTAGTGTCGACCAGTCCTAGGTTGTTAGCAGAGGCTTGGGGTTTATGAGATATGATGGCATGTTGATCTTATTTGGTCTCGATTTTTATAAGCCCAACCATGGTAATGTGATCGTATGCTCTTGTAACGCCCCGCCACGGGATCCAAAAGAATTAACCTAAAGTTTTACTAAGTTTGCTAAACTTTTTTTTTTCTTTTTTCTTTTTAAAAAAGTAAGAAAGTATAACATACACATCAAACACATAGTAGTGGAAGCAATAACATTTAGTCATTAACAAACATACATAACAGATTATATTCCTTAAGGATCTCAAGATGTTGAGTCACATTTAAATTTAATTAATTCAAGTCTAACACTACCACATCCACATAAAAGAATAATAAGAAAGTCCAATGTCCATAATATATATTTGTTCCGAATGCCTCTTGGCAAATTAATTCAGAATGCTCAATCATCCACTGTACATGTCACAGGGTATGAAAGGCTTAAAAGAATATACATATATAAAAATAAAGATACATCCTCCTCGAATCCATGATACAAAGTACAGTAAAATAAATGAAACTAATAATATACATGATACATCCATACATCCATAATAAAATATAACCATCCATCATAATGATCCATGAAAAGAATGAAAGTAAATGTCAACCAAGAAAGCTCCAGCCACAGTGACCATGGACGGATCTCAATGGTAAGAGTAAAAAGCACTACCACCCGACCGCGTGGAACCTAAATGGTCCACTCCCACCGCGTTGAGGAGATAGTCTCAAGTCCAAAATAGGATATCAAATCACATGACACAAGAACTCTCTAAGTCCAGGATATCCTAAAAGAAAACTAACTCAAAGGTTCCAACATAGATAGACATCTAGACCCAGAGGCACCACAAGGACACGTAAGGAACCTACTATGCAAACGAGAAAGTGTCATCGCAAAAGTCACATCGAAAGTTACCCGAGAAATTGTTTAGGAATCTTGGGTCCCCTGTGATCCTGCGGCCACTAGTATCCTCTCATACTGACGAGGCATACTACAGAATGCAAGGTCGTAACCAAGCATTCTCTATACCCCATCCTAGTCTATACTAGCACTCAAGGCATGGGAGAGAACATACAGTTATCTTATTAGATTCATTTAATTCAGTATTTAGATGAGATGTTTCCACTTATTAAAACAACTTACAATGAGTTACCCTAGTAGCCACTTAGGGCCTCGGCCCCCATCATAAGCCACTTCTTGACACTACACATAGATAACCTACCCTAGGCTCATGAAATCACAAATCACAAATATCACCTCAACCCTATACAAGCAACTAGAAAACATCAAATGATAATCATAATGATCACAATAGTTCTTTATCAGCAATTGAAGACATTAATAATAAGTCACAATATCCAATGGTTCTCCAATGAGCAACCAACAAGTATCCCAATAATAGATCAAAATACTGATCGAAGACTCCAAAATGGTCAAGTCAAAACATGTCACAACGTGACATCACCAAGAATAAATCATCCAAAACATCTCAGTCCTCTCAAAGTGACTGGAAGGAAAATCATATATATATAACTGATCGATGACTCAAAAATGGTTAAGTCAGGGAACTCAAATACATACACTTCAGCTTCACACAAGAAAACTGGAAAGCAATAACAAACAGTAAATACATCCATCATAGAGCACTCCATCACATTACCATGGTTGAGTTAAGAAAGATCGAGACCAAATTATTATAACATCACATTAACAAAACCGCCGAACCTCTGGTAACAACCTAAACTGGTCAACATCTAAACAACCTCGAAACCCCCAAAGCATAGTCAGTACAAACAGCGCAATATAGTTTCATAGTTTGGGTTTGGTTTGAAATACACAATAGGGTTTAAGTTCCAGTTTCGTATATGTTTCAAGTAATAAGTTTTTTTTGCAATTAATCCATTTCTATAATTACTTCCATTAAATCAAGAATCTAATTCTACAATTTACTCAATAATATTCATTATTAATTAACTTTAATTAAATTAATCAATAATTACTGTTCTGATTACTTATTCTAATGTGTTCATTAAATATTAATTTATTAATATTTAACCAAAAATTATTAATAAACTAATATTTACGAAAACTATGTTTAAATGAATTAATATTTAATTATTAAATATTAATAAGATTATTATTAAAATGTTATTAAATAAAATATATTAAAATTTATTAATAAATATTTTAAATAATAATAAAACCTTTTTATAAATAATACTAATTTAAATACAAATTAAAAATCAAATATTACAAAAAATAAAACACGTATTTTAATAAGCTCGTCGGCTTAATAACGTGCCTGCGACCTGCCGCAATCCTGTGGTCGCAGGGCCTATGGCGGCAGGTACTCTATACCTGACGTTGTAGTACCTGCGATGCAGGTACTGTCGCGCAGAGCCACGACAGTGGGGGTGGGGTACGGGATAGTTCCCTCCCCCCCAATATTATATGAATATTTTTTATTTATTTATTATTATTTTTTTTTTTTAAATCAAACAATTTTTATTTAAAATAACAATTCAAAACCCCTCAATAATAAAAATTTATTATTATAATGATTGTTATTTTTTTTTTAATAAAAGATTACTATTAATCTGATAGGAAAATAAATCGAAACAATCGAATTTTCATTCTAAGATTTTTACTTTCAAGATCAAATATTTTTCCAAATTAAATTTCTCAATTCAATTTTAATTCAACCCAAAATCCGATTTAATCCAAATATCCCTTTTACCTACGAAGAGGTTTTCTAAATAGTTTTTCAATCTAGATTTACAGATGAAATCGGATAGCAAAAGATCCAGAACGAAGAATTCACACATTCGAGAAGACAAGTTCTTACAATCACGAAGTAGACAGAACATATTAAATTTCTTAAATCATTTAGGGGTCAAAATATCAGACCCTACCTGAACCTGATGCTAATACGCAATTCCCAAAAACTATAAGAGAACTCGCTCCTCTTCAATAACTTTCTTCTGAAAATCTTTCCTAGAATTCTCCTTCTGAAATTTGCTTCCGAAATTCTTTCCCCAAAAATTCCTGTCTCTCCAAAAATTCCTGGTCCAAATTCGTGTCTCTCAAAAATGAACCTCCAAAGTTGTGATAAGGAGTTTTCTCCTCAAATCGGAGAACTAATTGAGCGTTCACCCAAGAGGACTCTTTGCTCAACAGAGTTAACTCCAAAATTAACTTTCTTTATCTTTGCTTCATCTTTTTAATGCACATTAAGTTGAATTATTAAATAACTTTATTTAATATTCCACTTGACTTCTATTTTAAATTAATTTATTACTTTAATCTCATGTGCACTTTATGAAATTAAAATAACATTATTATTTTCTATTATTTTATCTTTTAATTTATTTCTCATATTTAAACTCATGCTCAGATCATGCGATCTAGAATCCTTAATAATTTAATACCTTTTAACTTTTAATTTATTTTAGAAACTTAATTGATAAAATATTTAATCAATTTAAATAAAAATAATATTTAGCATTTATTTAAAAATGAACTCTAAATATATTATTATTAAATTAAATATTATCATGTTTTAAATTATGCTTAAACTTTTATCTCCAAATTAAATTCTTCTTATTTAATTAATTTCTCAATTAATTAAATATTAAAGATTATCATATTAATTCTCCATTAAATTAAATCATTAATTAATCTTTTTAATTAAACTTAATTAATAGAAAATACATCAAGGACTCATAAGGCAACATACAAAAATCCATCATAGAAAAACACATACTAAATCAAACAAAAGGGTTATAATCGCAAAATTACATTATTTGATGCATTCGGAGGGTACTTAACTCAGATACTTGTCCTAATTATCAATGAGGACAATTGGCTAAAGGGTTTGGGATTTGGACTTAAGATTTTATCTCCCCTCTCTTACCATTGAGATAATGCGATAGGGTATGCTCATCCTGTCCATTCAGGGAAGTCGATACCCGGTACCTGCAACCTGCATAAAATTTACGTATGTACAAACACAATATTCTAAGCTAAACAGACAATGGCAGGAAGTGGTGCATCGTGTAGATCCCGACTAGCAGGTGACTACGACTCCCTTCCTTAATCACATCAGAAACACCATACATAAAGAAAACAAACACGCACACCATACACATGCAGTATGGGGTAAGTATCCATAAGAAAGCACATGTGATAATAAACCATCTAACTAATCATCATCAATAACTGAAAACATTGAATAATCATCATACATGCCTAAAATATAGAGTACCATGTAATCTCATCATATAATAAACTGAGCGTAAAACAACATCTGATAATCTCTAAAAAAATAATACTAATCATCAAACATAAGATTGGCCTAAAAGAGTTTGGCAAGGATGACTGAAAATATGACTTAGGGGCAGGCACTACAGCTCTATGAAATGTTTGTATTTGTTCATTAGTCTTCATGTGTGAAGCTGAGATGTATGTGTATGAGATACCTGAGCTAATCATTTTTGAGTCATCGATCAGTTATCCTTGGATTATTTTCTAGTTGCCATGATGGGACTGAAATGTGGATTTATTTCTTGATGATGTCATGTTGTGACATGTTTGACTCAACCATTTTGGAGTCTTCGATCAACATGATTTTGAGATATTCTTGGTTGCTTATTGAGAACCAATGGATATTGTGATTTATTTTGAGATATATTTTGGTTATTGATAACCAATGGATACTTAGGATTATCAGTGATGCCTTCAGTTGCCAATAGAGAACTGTTGTGGTCATAATTTTCTATGGATGCTTTTTGGATGCTCATGGAGATTTGATGATTCTTATCTTGGAGGTTTGATGATTTTTATTATGGATATTTGATGCTTTTATGCATATTTGATGATTTTATTATGGATTATCTTTTGTGGTTTTGAGATTTATGATTCCATGAGCTTAGGGTAGGTAATCTACTTGTAGTGTCGGGAAGTGGCTTTCAATGGGGGCCGAGGCCCTAAGTGGCTACCAGGGTAACTCATTGTAAGTTTGGTTAATAAGTGATAACATTTACACACTAAATGGGGATTAAATGAACCTAAAAAGATAATTGTTTTGATATTCTTGCCCATGCCTTCAGCGCTTGTATAGACTAGGATGGGAGTAGTGAGAAGGCATGGTTGCGACTGTGCATTCCGTAGTATGTCTCGTTAGTATGAGAGGATATTAGTGGCCGCATGAGATCAATATGGACCCGTGGAGTTTAGCTAATTGCCAGGGTAACTTGTACATGATAATTATGATGACACTTTCCCGCTTGCATAGTAGGTTTCCTACATGTCTTTGTGTGCCTCTGGGAATTAGATGTCGATTTTGTGTGTGTTGGAACCTTTGAGTAGTATACTTTTAGGATTCCTGGACTGTAGAGATTTGTGCTATGTGTTATGGATAGCCTATTTGGGACTTGAGATTATCTCCTTAGCACGGTGGGAGTGGACCACTTAGGTACCACGCGGTCGGGTGGTAGTGTATTTTCCACTCTTATCATTTGAGATCTGCTTGAGAAACCGTGGCTGGAGTATTCTTGCTTGGTATTTATCTTCATTATGTTCTTGATCATTATGATAGATGATATACCTTATGATGGATGTATTTATTGGCATGTTTCTTATATTGATGATTTGCATATGTTAGATGATGGTATCCTATGCTTTACTTTGCATGTTAGTAGGATGTTTTAGGAGTGACATTCTTACTATGATAATACCAATGATCTCTTCGATGCTTTGGAATGTTACGCATGGAGGGATGGCTAGGATCCACGATGGTCTAATGATGCTATTAACGGTTGGGAGTAACCGTGCACTTAGTTTATTTTGTCTGATCTTTATGATGGATGTATATGTCTTCTATGATGATGTATCATGTGATTATCTCTACTTTGATGTATCATGGATTGGAATAGGATGATGTACCTTGTTTCACATATGTATATTCTTTTAAGCCTTCATACCCTGTGACATGTACAGTGGATGATTGAGCATTTGGAAATGTAATGTATGAACATTGGACTTATCATTATTATTCATGTGGATGTTGTACTAGATGGATTCATGTATATTAGTTAGTTTAGATATAACTCAATGTTAAGGGATTCTTAAAGAATGAAATCGGTTATGTATGTTATGTTTACTTTTAGATGGACATTGCTAATGCTTTCGTTATTATGTACAAGTTATATGTGGTATTTACTTTCATGTTATAAAAAAAAAATGTTACCAAACTTAGTGAAATTCTAGGTTAATTCTTTGGATCCCTCGACGGGGCATTACATATGGCATAACACAAATGATCTTGTGGTCACTCTATTATATCTTGAAATAAACATGAGTTTGTATTCCAAATCATATCATCTGTACATTCATTTTTCTACATAAGGATCAATTATATGGTTGTCTTTTTCATGATGTTGAATATATTCTTCTATTATTATCATCCATAAACATAAAAGTAAATGTAAACACATATCACACAAGATTTGGTTACCTAGAAACCCTCCAAGGTGAAGGTAAAACTGGGGTGGGGATGACACCCACAAATATTCACTATTGCAACAATAAAGTGTGTATGTTAAGGCTACAGTATTTGATCACTTTTGGTGATCTATCCTATGAGGGGTCTTCCCTACTAAGAGATTACAAGACTTATTCATTCTACCTTGAGAAACTTACAACTAAGTAATAACTTTGTTATGAGATTTATATCAACCTCTTAGGACCACTATGTTAAGAGATTTACCTAGATTCACTTGCTAGAATGCTTTAGTACCTAATCCTTCAATTGGAACTCTAATGCTAGACTACATATTTCCTATTTCTAATTTAATTTGATCTCTTATTTGATAAATTATGTTCTTTCCTTCATTTCATTGATGGGTTTCTCTATCTAGTCTTGTTTCTTCTAATACCCAAACATAGCCTCCTTCATTATCTCTTCATCTCTCTCCACATCTCACTTGATTTTAAGTTTAAACCCTCCTTAAATAGCTAACTAGTGAACCTTCTAGATCAAGATCAACCATCTAGATTTATCCCTTATGTCATTTAGCCATTCCCTTTTTCTTATTGGATACACTTGTTTCATACAGATTAATGGTTTCTAACAAAACATGTAATTAACTCCTTAAATTACTCCTTGATCACCTAAACATGTGTAGAAGTTGGGAAAAATAATTTACCTCATCTTTTGTGCCATTCGAAACGAATATATCAAAACTATTTTTCTTGGAACTTGTATACCATGACAATCAGGCATGATGAAAACTTATGCTATCACTTGTCTTCTAAATGCTTGACACATATGATGTAACTCAACATGAACTATCTTTCTTTAGCTCAACATCCACTAATTTCTAACTTACTTGACATATTCTATCACTCAATTCATACTAGAGTACTTGGCAACTGAAGACCTTCTCAGCTCAAATTGAAATGTGAAGAAGTCTAATATGCATTGCTCATCTTTCATCGTATGGCTCAGTTGCAGTAATGCCCAACCAACTCTTCCTAGGAAATGACTAAGTGTTTGGCATTAATTGGTAACATGGCTTAGATATCAACATCATAACCATTTCATAGTAATCTACAAGATAATGTTGGACTAACCACCAAAGTTCCCCTTCAAGATTCATGAGATTTCTTAAGCACCTCCTGTGCTTTATAAATCTAGTGTTTTTATTAGCCTTTGACAAGTTGATCTCTTGGTGCAACTACTACTCTATTTTGTAACAAGTGGTATCAGAGCTTGGTCACATGTAAAAATATCCTTGAGTAATGCTAAGGGGGGATTTTTGAACTAACTACCAATGTTCCCAAGCAAGATTCATGACATGGCTTAACCGCCTCCTATGTCCTATAAATCTAGTTGTTGTATCGAGCATTGATAGGTCGATCTTTTTGTGCAATGCCAACTCTAGTTTGTAACAATTCTATGATGAACATAACATCATTAAGATGTCTTCAACCATGATCCATGCCTTCTAAACTTAATTCCACCTCACTGAGAATATGCAACCAATCTACAAGCAACTATCTCTAATAGATTTTCCTACACATTAGTCTTCTACTAGTCTTCACAAAATGAGCTAACTCATCAATAGTCACATAAACGTAAGAAAACATATATGTATCATTTGTTCTCATCAAACACAATCCTAATCTCACATACGTTAACATGCTCTATGCCAAATTTGATGACCAAATAATTTTTTGTGATGTACAAAATCCGTATCTATCATGAACTCAAGCATATAAGATCAATACAATACATCCTCAAGATAACCTCTAGTACCTGCCATACCTGTAACCCTAACATCTAAATGATTAAAAATTATTAACTAAAATTTAATTTTAAGAAGAGTATATTAGCGAGTTAATATTTTTCAATATGTAATGTATGAATATTTTCATCAAAATAATATTTTATGTTTTTGATATTAATGCTAACCAAAATGAGGGGGTTGACCCTTAATACATAACCATGCTTAAACCATTAAAAATACATTAACAACAAAATACTACTAGCATCCTACCCTTCCTAAAACATCAAAAACCATAGCAACCCAACTAGTAAACCCAACCTAGATACAAACATACATATTGATATAACCAATAGTAACCATATAGAAAATATTGGTGAAAAGAATCAACCAAATGTTTGTAACAATGTATCTAGTAGAGTGCCTTAACTTATCCCAAAAAATAAAACTAGATTCTTTATACGTCTACTAGTATGTCCACTATAGAGTTTAAACCAATACAAGAATAAATATATACACTCTTCAAGGCTGAAAAAACTGATAATAAATGTATTAGCTAGGCATAACCAACAATAGAGAGTCATCAAAATAAAATAAAATATACAAGTCCTTAAAATTGGGCTTTTTCTTCCCTTTCTTGGCTAATAAGACTTTGGCCTAGTTGTCCTCCATGAAGCCCTAAAGCGTAGTGGAGTCATCTAAACTAAGGTTGTCCTCATTATTCTCCTATTGTAAGAGCTACAAAGTAACATGAGAGGCATGAGTGTGACCTTAAGTGAAAAATATGAGAGGTGAAACACTCATCTAGGGCTTAATATATCTCCTTATGTGTCACCATTTCTTGTTTGATTTCCTTGACATTACTTGACAACTCCCAATAACTAACATATTGTCATTTCCCATTCTTTGTAGCCTAAACTTGCAACAGTGTGGGTTCATTAGATATGCTCTTCCTAATTCTTTTATGCACATGCATATGGGAACTCATCATCATCATCATTCTACTTTCCCAGAGAAAGGACATTTCTAGGAGTAAAGTCCATTGTATTCATAGTGAAACTAGCCAATAAATGGGTAGTTTTCTAACCGAACCTTTTCCAAGTCTTAATTTTCTCTTACACTAAGCTAGTCTCTTAGTCCCCATCCCCTCTAAATCTTCCTCCTTCCCCACTTTCTTCTTTGAGTTTTTCTCCTTATTTTCACACATGTCAAACTCATTTTGTCATTAATCTCTAGTTCCCTATATGGTTTTTGTTTTATTCTAGCCTTAGTCTTAGCAAGTCTACCAAACCTTCATCAAACCACCTCATTTTATTTCTCCAAGTGTACCAGGTCAATTTCCTCCCTATTTTCAACTTTCATCTTTTTCTGAGTATCATTCTTTTCAAGATTTTGAGAGGGTGTGGATAAAGGGGAAGGCTTCGGAGTATGGTTCATAGAGTAAACCCCACTATTTATAGGTAGAAATGATAGATCCTTCTTGTTAATGATAGAGTAGGGATGGGCTAAGGAAAAGTGGAAATTATAAAACCTAAGAATTAACACTTGATGGAAAATAGTAAAAAAATTTCCCTTCTTTTAATCATGTAACAGAAAGAAAGGAATAGAAATTTCATTATGGTGCATAAAGTGATTCAATAAGGGGAAATGTTAAAATTATCACACCATAAAATCTTCCCTCTAAGGTTAGGGACTTCATAAGATCAAAGCATACCTCATTCTATATAGATTAGAGACTTTCTTTGTTGACCCCACATTCAAACTTCACCAACTACTCATTCTTTTTCAAAAATATTTGTATACTTGTCCCATCTGTAACCTTCTTGACCTTCCATTTTTGCCCATCCATATGTTAGAATTCTTTAGAATAACTGAGAGGGGGGGTGAATCAGTTATCCAAGGTCTAAATGCCCTAATAATTCTTTTTCACTAATTATAGTGAGCCCATTAAACTATTCATCCATCCAAGCTTAAAACAACCATTTTAGCAAGTTATAACAAATCAACATGTAGGAATAAAACATGAAAGATCAACACATGACATAGTGATTTACGTGGAAACCCAATTTGTGAAAAACCACCAATAACATGCTACTTAATTCTCACTCTTTTGAAGTGATGCCCTGTTAAAAGCTTACAACACATTGTTAAATGTGACCTTGTTAGAGGATTTCACCATACTGTTAGGAATGGGCCTGGTCAAAGGACTTTGGAATATTCACTTGGAATGTCACCCTGTTAAAGGATTTACAACATGGCTATTAAACCAACCTAAGTCCATATGATTTATACTAACTGTTATAATTGTTAGAGAGTAACAATAATGGCTTTTGATCTCATACAACTCACAACATATCTTGCAAATTTCAGATCACACTTCAGTTCAGTCCTTTGCTTGGCTTTAATCACTGTGGCTCTAATAGCTTTTCTTCCTCTCAAGCTTCATCTCCTTGAGTCTTCTTGCTCATCATACCAATGCAATCATCTCTATGGTCATCTATTGAAATAGATTTTCTGTGCTCTCTTCCTCCTTAGCACCTACTTCACCACTTCATGCTTTCATACTTGACCAACACTTTGCTTCATGACCTTATGAATCCTTAAATAAAGATCTAGAATACTTTTCCCACTCGATTCTCCCTCTCTAACTTTAGGGTTTCAATAGATTAGGTAGGATACAATGTATTTGTCCCATATCTCATCTTCATCTAGAAACTTTGTCTAGAATTTAGTTGTTTTCATCAAAAAAAATTTACATAGTGTTCTGTGCCACCAGCTCATCATTCTTATCTTTTATTTGGTTCACAAAATTCTAGGTAACAACCATGTTGGCTCAGATCTGGCGAATCTTTGACTTTTCAAAATAATGCAGCAACTCGACATTATTAGTATACTAATGCTCGGCACCTAATCTTTACTCCGAACTTGATCTTCACTCGGCACTTGATCTTCACTTGGCACTTGATCTTTACTTAGCATTTGTAGATCACTCGACACACACTAAAGTTGAACTTGCTCAGCTTCAACTAAGAATATGTTCAGCACTAACTAGCTTGCTCGGCTCTCTCTAATGAACTTAGTTAGACGTTACAAATGACTTACCTAAACCTTACATCAGTGTGTCCATTCTCTGTGTCTTAGAGTATGTCATCAATACACTATTTCATCAATGGCTTAGCTGATCCTTGTACTTCATTACAACATCATAACTTCAACCTTTCTCTAGGTGTACTAGTTACATCTTATTGATTGTCTCGTCCTTGTCAATCAACCAATTGATAGTGTTTGGATCACTAAACAAATTGTCATTCTTGCAAGTAGCAAGTTTGACATCAATGAAAAAAAAATGATTGAAAACATTCTTTACCAGTTCCATTATTCTTCATTCATGATCTTTTCAATTATTTTCAACAATCTCCCTCTTTGGCATTGATGGCAAACCAAACTAATCAATTGATCAACTTAGTTATCACCAAAATTATATACATTTTTTGCTTCTTTCTGCTTCTTTCTCTTTACTACTACATCCTTACTACTGATCTCACATATCTTTACCTTACATTGATTAGTTTCTCATAAATCTCCCTCTTTGACATAAATGCCAAAGATGTAGCATCTTTAACATGCTAAATATAAACTTTGCATCTCATGTTTTCTCCCGCTATCACCATGCTTGTAACTGATCTGGAATTTTTGCTCTTGTTGTCATCCTCTGCATCATTCTTTTGATATTTCAATGATTTGTTCATTTTGATGCAAGGAAGCTTCTTTGTTGCTTTAAAATGCTTGAGTTAGGGGCATTACCCCCAACTTGCCTCTAAGATATTCATAAGCATCCTTGGGAAATGGTTTGGTGAAGATATCTGCAGTTTGTTCCTTTGTGTGAATGTACTCCATTTTCACTTGTTTGTCTTCTACCAATTCTCTGACATAGTGATACTTGATTGCAATATGTTTGGTTTTTGCATGCATTACTAGATTCTTGGATATGTTTATAGCACTTGTATTATCACAATACAATATCAAAAATTTGGTCACTTCTTCTTTCATTCCTTTCAATAGATGTTTGAGCCACATAATGTTAGTGCAATTGATTTTTGCTGCCACATATTCTGCTTCTGCAGTGGACTGAGATGTGCATGTTTGTTTCTTGCTAGTCCAAGTAACTACCCTTTTACCTAAGAATAATGCTCCTCCACTTGTGCTTTTCCTATCATCAATGGTGCCTCCCCAATCTGCATCTGTGTATGCATTGAGCTCAAACTTCTAATTCTTTTTGTAATATAGGCCAAAATCATCAGTTCTTTTGAGATACCTCATTATTCTTTTTACTGCCATGAGATGATTTTCTTTAGGATTAGCAGAGAATCTAGCCACTATTCCACCTACTAATGCTATGTCTGGTCTACTATGTACAACATATTGTAGTTTTCCAATCATGGATCTATACATTGTTTGATTGACTATAGCTAATTCATCATTTTTGGATAGCTTATGTCCTATTGCCATTGGTGTGCTGACTAGTTTGGAGTCTTCCAATCCAAATGTTTTAAGTATCTCTTTGATGTACTTTCATTGTGTCACAAATATACCATGTTTTAGTTGATGTACTTGCAATCCAACAAAGAACTTGATTTCTCCAAACATAGACATCTCAAACTCATGTTTCATTTTGTTAGCAAAACTTTTGCAAAGCACTTCCTTTCCTCCAAAAACTATGTCATCCACAAAGATTTTAGATACAAGAATATCCTTACCGTCTTTTGATTTGATGTACATGTTGTTGTTATCATCAGTTCTTTCAAATCCTATTTGCACTAGATACTTATGAAGTCTCTCATACCATGCTCTAGGTGCTTGTTTCAGATCACAGAGTGCTTTATGTAGTTTACAAACCATATCCCTATTGTTCTCATCAAAAAATCCCTCGGGTTATTCAATATAGACTTCCTCTTCTAGTATACATTCAAAAAAGTAAATTTTACATCCATCTGATAGACTTTAAAACCTTTATATGCAGCATATGCAAGTAAAGTTCTTACTCCTTCCATTCTAGCAACAAGGGAAAATATTTCCCCATAGTCTAATCCTTCTTCTTGAGCATAACCCTTACATACTAGTCTAGCTTTGTTTCTAGTAATCTCACCATTCTCATCTAGCTTATTTCTGAATACTCACTTGGTACCAATTACATTCTTGTCAGCTGGTCTGGGAACCAAACTCTAGGTTTTGTTCTTCTTTATTTGATCAATCTCTTCTTTCATAGCTTTATACCAGTCACTATCTTGCAACACAACATACATTGTCTTAGGTTCAAGTTTTCTTAACAGACATGATTCATTTCTTAGTCTATTCCTTGTCATTGGTCTTGCATCTTTCTGACCAATTATCTATTCAGCTGGGTGATGTCTCTTCACATATTTGGATAATCTTGGTTCTATCCTTGTTTCCATGTTTGATCTTTCAGATTCAGGGTCACTATGCACTTCATTTTCAGGTAGTTCTACATCTCTTTCATGTGTACTAACTTCAAAGCCAGAATGTGCATTTTCTTCATTTTGCAACTTGGCTTCTGAATGCAGCTCGGCATTCACTGGTTGTGCTTTGGCTAAAACTGAAACTTGCTGTTGAATCCCAATTTGATTGATAGTGATCACGTAAACAGGCATTCCTTCATAATAATACACAAAGGTTCTGTATTCATCCATTCTCTTTGGTTCTTCAACTTGGACTTCTGTATACTCATCAAAGTTTACATTTGTACTTTTCACAATTTTGTTAGTGTTAGTATTTAAACACTTATAAGCTTTACTTCTAGTGGATTAACCAAGGAATATGCCTTCATCACTTTTTGCATCAAATTTTCCATTTCTAGTATCTTTAAGGATAAAGCATTTGCAACCAAATACTTTGAAATGCTTTATATTGGGTGAGTAACCATACCATAATTCAAAAGGTGTTGCACTTGTACCTTTCTTGACTTGTACTTGGTTTAGTGTATGAACAACTACACTTACAGCTTCTCTCCAATATTTTAGAGTAAGAGTCTTTTCCATCATTAATGTTCTAGCACAGTCAATCATAGATCTATTTCTTCTCTTAGCGATTCCATTCTATGGAGGATTTCTAGGAGCTGATGTTTGTCTCTTGATTCCTTTGTCATTGCAAAATGTCTCAAATTCATTTGATGTGAATTCACCACCTCTGTCTGATCTCAGGCATTTCAAACTCTTTCCTGTTTCCTTTTCAACTCTAGCCACATACCACTTAAACATTTGAAAAGCATCAAATTTTTACTTTCAGAACATAACAGTCATCATCCTGGAATAGTCATCAATAAACAACATTATATATTTATCTCCTTTGTAGCTTTGTACTTCTATTGGACCACACAAATCAGTCTAACTCAAGTACTTCTTTAGATGTATAGTTTTTATTCTTGAAACTTGACTTAGTCATCTTTCCTAGCTGACATTGTTTGCACATGATGTTGTCATGCTTCTTCAATTTAGGTAAACCTTCGACTTTCTTCATTTTACTAATATTGACTAGATTATCAAAGTTGAAATGACATAGTCTTTTATGCCATAACCACACATCATCAAATTTTGCAACAAAACAAGAAATATTTTCCATATCAAGATAAAACAGATTACTCCTTGTTTGATATCCTTTTCCTATCAATTTACCATCAGTATCATAGATTTTTGCAGTTTTTTTTTACAAATTCTACTTTGCATCCTACATTGCCTAACTGTGAGACACTCAGCAAATTGTAGTTTAGGCCTTCAACATAGTATGCATTATCACATGAAATTTTCTCTCTAAGTTTAATGGAGCATTTTCCTTTGATTTGACATGGAGCATCATTTCAAAATCTAACACTATTTCCATCATACTAAGTAAAGTCAAAAAACTTATTTTTGTCTCCTGTCATGTGATGTGAGCACCCACTGTCTATGATCCATCTGTCATTCTTGTTCATACATGTTACTAGTGTTGTAGGCTCTTCTTCATCAGACTGGTCCTTCATGGTCACATAAATAACTTCATCATCATTATCATCAAAATCCTCTTCAGCGATATAACACTTCTTGCCTTTGTCTTTGTAATCTCTCTTATCATGCTCTCTTCTATATTTGTACTTGTTTCCTTCCTTGTAATCCTTTTTCTATGTACACCTTGTAGAAATATGTCCTACTTCATTGCAATTGAAACAAATGATAGGCAGCTTACCCTTGAATTTTCCTTTGCCTCTGTGAAATCTTCTAGCTAGTAATGCTTCCAATTGTTCCACATCTTCCTCATCAGTGCTACTATCACTAGATAAATATTTCATCTTTCTTCCCTTTTTTGATTTCAACTATTCAGTATCTTTCAATGATAGCTTGGCCTTGAAAGAAGATTCAACATTCTGAAGTCTATAGTTGTCAAAGTTAGATAACTCAAATGCAGTGAGTCTACCCACTATTCCTTCAAAACTTAGATTGTTTCCTGGTATACATCTTAGCTCTTGTATAGCTGATACTATAATAGCATATATAGGGAGCAAAGTTCTTAAGAACTTACTATTAACAGTATCTTCATCTAATTGACCACTCAAACATCTTATTGCACTTACCACTTTCTTTATTCTAGAGGCATACTGAGCAGCATTCTCACTTTCCTCCATTTTCATGTCATCAAAATTTCCTCTAAGGCTTTCTCTTTTTTCTCTTTGAACATTCTGGTCTCCTCCATAAATGTCTGGCAGGGCTTTTCACATCTTGAATGCAGTGTCACATCCTTTGATATCATCAAATTCAACATAGTTGAGTGCAGAAGCAATCTCCAGCATTGTCTAATTGTGTTCCTATTTGTTTTTCAAATCTTCTGCAGTGAGAGTACCAGTTGGATCAACATGTTCAGTAACAATTGAATTTTGGGCATAATCTCCTATGGATCCAAGATGCAGCTTCATCAAAATTTGGCATGCAACAAAGTTGTCTTTGTTGAGCTTGGGAACTTCTCTCTTAGGCATTTTGATCTTTTTTGCTTCTAGTCCCTTTAAACTAAATCAGCAGCAAGGCTCTGATACCAATTGTTAGAATTCTTTAGAATAACTGAGAGGGGGGGTGAATGAGTTATCCAAGGTCTAAATTCCCTAATAATACTTTTTCACTAATTATAGTGAGCCCATTACACTATTCATCCATCCAAGATTAAAACAACCATCTTAGCAAGTTACAACAAATCAACATGCTGGAATAAAACATGCAAGATCAACACATGACATAGTGATTTACGTGGAAACCCATTTTGGGAAAAACCACTAGTAACATGCTACTCAATTCTCACTCTTCTGAAGTGATGCCATGTTAAAGGCTTACAACACATTGTTAAATGAGACCTTGTTAGAGGATTTCACCATACTATTAGAAATGGGCATGGTCAAAGGACTTTGGAACATTCACTTGGAATGCCATCCTGTTAAAGGATTTACAACATGGCTATTAGACCAACCTAAGTCCATAAGATTTATACTAACTGTTACAATTGCTAGAGAGTAACAATAATGGCTTTTGATCTGATATAACTCACAACATATCTTGCAGATTTTAGATCACACTTCAGTTCAATCCTTTGCTTGGCTTTAATCATTGTGGCTCTGACAGCTTGTCTTCTTCTCAAGCTTCATCTCCTTGAGTCTTCTTGCTCATCATACCAATGCAATCATCTCTATGGTCATCTATTGAAATAGATTTTCTGTGCTCTCTTCCTCCTTAGCACCTACTTCACCACTTCATGCTTTCATACTTGACCAACACTTTGCTTCATGACCTTATGAATCCTTAAATAAAGATCTAGAATACTTTTCCCACTCGATTCTCCCTCTCTAACTTTAGGGTTTCAATAGATTAGGTAGGATACAATGTATCTATCTCATATCTCATCTTCATCTAGAAACTTCATCTAGAATTCAATTGTGTTCATCAAAAACATTTTACATAGTGTTCTGTTCCACTAGCTCATCATTCTTATCTTTTATCTAGTTCACAAAATTCTAGTTAACAACCATGTCGGCTCAAATCTGGCAAATCTTTGACTTTTCAAAATAATGCAGCAACTCGGCATTATTGGTGTACTGATGCTTGACACCTAATCTTTACTCGGCACTTGATCTTCACTCGGCACTTGATCTTCACTCGGCACTTGATCTTTAATCAGCACTTGTAGATCACTCGGCACACACTAAAGTTGAACTTTCTTGGCTTCAACTGAGAATCTATTCAACAATAATTAGCTTGTTCGACTCTCTCTAATGAACTTAGTTAGACTTTACAAATGAATTAGCTAAACCTTACATCAGTGTGTCCATTCTCTGTGTCTTAGAGTATGTCATCAATACACTATTTCATCAATGGCTTAGCTAATCCTTGTACTTCATTACAACATCATAACTTCAACCTTTCATTAGGTGTACTAGCTACATCTTATTGATTGCCTCCTCCTTGTCAATCAACTAATTGATAGTATTTGGATCACTAAAGCAATTGTCATTCCTGCAAGTAGCAAGTTTGACATCAATGACAAAACAATGATTGAAAACATTCTTTACCAGTTCCATTATTTTTCATTCATGATCTTTTCGATTATTTCCAATACCATAGAATGATTATTGGTCATTGCAATAATCTCCTTGTTCAAGTAAGATGCAATACCTTTAATGATCACTCTCCTTTCAACCTCGAAATCAAAAAATTGGGTGTAGATGTAATCCTCATACCTTTCCATGGCTTATATAAATGAAATAAGGGTGCCTTTTCTTAGACCCATCCAAGTGTAGTGTTTCCTTCAATAGCCTTGATTTTTAAAGGCTCAATGAGCACCATATCTACTTGATTTATGAGACCTACTCAAAGTTCACCAAGTTCTAAAATACAATAGTTGTTTCTAAAAAATCTTAGAAATAAAATGAACCCATTTTTCTTTGTAAGGAATTTAGAAGTTGAACTTCAGTCACAATGGCAAGGCATGTGATTAAAAATTGTGCTCTTTCAACAGTAGATGGACATGTTTATACATTTCTTTGCACCTTTCTCCAAATTCCACCTAAGCGTGCTAGAGTTGTACTTCCAAAAGCCATTTGAAGGTTTCATAATTATGTAATAAATATTCACTCTTTGTTTTAAACCAACATAACCTCCCAAAATCTCTATCAGTTTACATCCACTATGTTTCATAATGATACTATAGTACCAATTTTGATTATTGATATTATCATTAAAATAATAATCTTTTCTATTGTTATTATTTGAAATTAACTTTGAAGCCCTGTCATGTCTTGATAAAGTCACCACCCATGGGATCGAATAAAAAAATTCATTTTAAGCTGACTCATCAATCATTTTGTATAATATTTTTATCCTTCTCGATTAGAGTAAAAATATCAACCATAATGGCATCCCTTTGCTTCTAGCATCTTAAACCCTTGACTTGCATCTTAAGCTAGACATAGCATCTACCAGTACATTGCCTTCTCTATAAGTGTGTCATAGGTTATAACTTTCAAGCATAGTTAGAAGGTACTAGATGTCCCCCATAATTCTTGTTAATGACCACTGTAGGTCATTATTACCTTTAACAGTCTCCACAACAAGCATAGACTTACCCTCTATGGTGACATGTTTTCATCTTGAGCTAAGAATCAACTTGAAACCCTAGAAAGAGGCCATAGCTTCAGCCACATTGTTGTTGGTATTTCCCATGCTACCAATATAATCCATGAGGTGTCTACCAACAAAATCCTTGATAATACCTCCCTTAGCTACTCTCCCATACCTGAAAGCTCCACCTAAATTAATCTTTACCCTAGGGATAACCATAGGTTTACATTTGGTATTTCCCCTTTTAATTTTTTCTATGTTTTCAAACTTATTAGTCATCTTAGCGAGGTTCTATTGAATAGAAATATTTTGTTCATATATCTATGAGGGGTCTTTTTGTATTATCCCTCTAATGACTTCTTGATTCTCCTGAAGAAGAAAAATAATGATATCATTCACAATTTCCTCCTTCTCTGATTTCCTAATAATCTTATTGTTCCTCTCTTTCCAATTTCCCAAACAAATATGAACATGTATCATATTCCACATTAACCTTAGCAAAGGGTGGTCAAAGGGACAATCCTAATTTAGAATAAATTGTTGCAAGTCAAGTTGAAAAACTCATTCCACATAAAGCTACCACATAAAAAGATTTCCAGACCTTCATAGAAAATGGGTAGTGAATAAATAATGTATGGGATGCTAACTTTCTTTAGCTTTGCATTGGTAGCACCAACTAGGGATGTAAAATCCTCTCTTTCTCAAATTGTCAATTGCGAGAATTTTTCCATATAAGGCTATCCACCAAAAAAAATGTTCTTTTGGATAATTTGGTTAGTCCAAATATTTTTCCAGTGTATCAGTGATAACATTATCCAACAACATGTGATGTGTTGACATCGCAGAAAAGGTACCATCTGAATTTCTCTCCCAATAATATGTGGCCTCCTCAGGAAAAGGTAATTATGTACAAGCATCAAGTAAAATTTTTACAAGTTAATAACTAGATAAATCATATTATTTTGAACCCCTTCAAGAATATTCTTGCACTTCCTCTATTTAGACAATTAGTCATCTACTTCTTTCCAAAAGTTTCATTTGAACACATCCTATAGTTGAGACAATTTACCATGAACCGGGGTCTACTTCTTAGCCATTTATCCTCCCAAAATATAATTCAATTTCCCCTTCCAAACATCCATAGCAAGCCTTGTCTCAAGTTATTTCCATTTCTTAACACATTATTCCAAAATTTAGACCCCTGTGTCCAGTCATTCTCCAAAAAGAAATAGACATAAGGAATGTTGCCAATGTATTTGACCTTCATTATACTACATAAAACCACCCAATTTTCTATTAGTCTCCAACCCACCTTAGTAAGGAGAGCTTTATTTAGTTTCACAAGCATTCTCACACCCAATCCCCCTTTATCCTTGGGTTTACAAACCATATCCCAATTCACTGTAGGCTATGTTTTAGTCCTTTCCTTACTCCTCATCCATAACAAATTCTTCTAGAGCTTCTCTATTTTCTCCTCCATTACATTTGTTATATAAGGATAGAAAGTGCACTAAAACTCCTTATAAAGAGGCTTTCAATAGTTCTAAATTTCCTATATTGCTTGAAAAAGCTTACCTGTCCAATTAGCAAGAATTTTTTTAACTCTTTCAAGGACAAGATTTCAAAATTTACTAGAGACTTCCTTCATAGTTAATGGAAGACCAAGGTAAGTTTCATGGAGAGTAGCCAACTGACAACATAGAATGTTATTTATCCATAACTAGAGGTTTTGATCAATTTTAAAGAAATAATTTTACTCTTACTGAAGTTTATATGCTAGTCTAAGCTCTCCACATAGTCATACAACAAATTATAGGATACTCTAGCTTCTATAACTAAAGTAAAGGCAAATAAGAAAGTGTCATTCAAAAAATATTTTATAACCTCTTGAGGGATGGTGGTTGTAGTTTTATCACTAATCAATTCTTGTGAACCAAACATCTTAAAGAAAGATCTTCATAGGGCCTCTACAGCCATGATTGATAGATAGGGAGAGATAGGGTTCCCTTGTTTAAGCCCCCTCTAAATGTTAAATGACCCCCAAGGGGTCCCATTAACAATAATAGAAAATTGATGGTTTCCACCATTTTTTTTATTAATCCCACAACTCTATTATTAACACCAATTCTACTCAAAACATTATAAACAAATTCTTAGTCTACCTTTTAACATAAGATTTATAAATATCAAGTTTGAGAGCCATACCCTGATTTCTACTCTTATCCATAGAGTGAATAATCTCATGAGTAATCATGACTACATTTAGAATCCATCTTCTATTGTGATGACTATGACATGGAGGCTAATCAAATTCGCAAGTTTATCTGGTGTAATTTCTCCCTAGAGTATTTCTATGGGGGTTTGGGGCCAGTGCCACCAAGATGGGGTCAAGGGGCAGTGCCCCAAATGTGCTCCCTATCACAGTATAGGGTGGGGCTAAGGGGCAATGTCGTCAAAGCCAAAAATGACCTTGTATTGTAAAAGGCATCAATTGTTATTTTTCTATTGGGTGACTTATTCTAGCCCTAATTTTGTAAGCAGTAAAAAGTTTGTATAAAATGGCTTAGGGTTAGGGATTTCATAAGGTATGGTTAGATTGTAGCTTCTTGTGGTGATATTGAGTTGTAAGGGATTATGGACTAAAATCACTAGATAAAAATAATATAATTGGACTTGATGTTGGTGGACATAGCCCAAGGATTGGGTGAACCACATTAAATCTTTGTGTCTTGTGTTCTCTTATGTGCAAAGTATTATTTTCTTATATTGTTTATATTTGCATGTAACTATTATTTATGTTCATGGTTAATCCTAACATCTTCCAGGGACAAGGGCCTTATAGGGAATGCAATGAAGTTTTCCAACAAGGGTTCTATTTGTTTGACCAAAATCTTAGAAAAGATTGTATACACTATGTTGTGCAAGCTAATAAGTGTAAATCAATAAGGCTCTTAGAATCTTAGACAGTCAAAACGATAGAATAAAGTTTTTATTAAAATAATATTCCATGTTGATGAATAAAGTTTCATAAATTTTAGCCAAAATAGCTTTCAATATTTTTAGGTAAAAAAATAAAAGAAAGAAAAACTTTGACAATTTCTAGGGCTTCAATTTATGATACTACATACTCCCTTAAAAATAAAATAAATGTCATGCATGTTTAAAATTAATTCAAAGTTGTTTTAATGCACATAATGCTTGTAAGAAAAAAAAAAATTTAATTTAAATTTAAATTAAATGAATTTTCAATAAAAAAAAGAAACTAAATTAAGATTTAAAATAATAGTATGTTTCTATTAAATCATAAAAGTATTATTTCAAAGTTATACTAAGACATAAGTATGATAATTATTGAAATTTTAATTCTTTATGATAGAATATAGTATAAAATTTAAATTTAAAATCTATTGAAATTAGAAATTAGAAATTATTTCTTCTATGTAAATTCACAATCATCTAATAATAATATATAATCAAAATTGAAGTTAAACATAATCAAGCTAAATCCATAATATGATATTCATAAACATAAACATCCAATTTTTTATAACTACACTATCAGTCCAAAACTATTATGTCTAATGCTAATAAATACAATTTTAAAAAAATAACAAATAAATAATTCATGTTTGACATTCCTGCTCTAGAAATCCACTTTGCATGTAATTGAGACCTAATTCTCGTATAATAACCAAGGATAGAAAACATTTAAAAGTCTTTCCAACAAACCTATTATGTTAATGAATACCTAAATTCTTTTATTAAGCCGATAGGCTTATTTCGCGGAGACTTGTGGTCAGATTGTTATGACAATCTGGCATTGTCGAACACCACAAAAGAAGGAAATTATGGTTCAATAAGGTTTTACGTGATCGACACTTTAGACACTTATTGCAGTGATAAAGGCATCATTACCTTTATGTGTTTGCTCATATATCTTTCATTGACAGATTGAAATACCCATTATCTGCTTCATGGTCACTACTTTTATTGTTGTAGTTTAACCCTACTTTCATGGTTAACTATATATTTATTTGTTGTCTTTATTGAGTAACACCACAATTTTTCTAAAAATACATTAAATGAATGCTTTCAACAATTTCATCTTTTATAATTTATAACAATTCGTATTTTTTACCTAAAATATCAAACTCCTAAAAACTCCTCTTATGATAATTAGTTTACCTAAATTATATATTGGTAAACTAACAAGTTTATGTATCCTACATTTGTAATACATACAATAAAATTAATTAATTTGATCTAATCACCGATTGAGGAAATCACAATGCATGGAGTACATAAATCAAATTATAACAATAATAATAAAGCTAAATCCCAAAGACCATTATGACATGCGATAGAAATATAATCTTCACTTTCGCTCTTTGTAGATCTATGCCTTTTTTTCGTAGGTTCTTTTTTTAAGTAGAGTATGAATCACTAGGAGTGCTTGTAAATTAATAAAAACTATTTATAGATAATTCAAAAAGTCGAGAATGCAAAAAATTGTCTAGCCTACTTCAAACACTATTATAATATTTAAAGATAAACAACTTCTATAGTTTGAAATATAAATACAAAATATCAAAAAATTGAAAGAAGAAATCGCTTTCTTTTGTTAGATTTCAATTCAAAGTATAAGCATTAACCATGAAAGTAGGGTTAAACTGCAATAATGAAAGTGGTGAACATGAAGTTTCTAGGTAATAGGTATCCAAATTGGTTAATGAAAGACATCTGAGAAAACACATAAATGTAATGATGCATTTATCACTACAAGAAGTCTCTAAAGTGTTGATCATGATAAAACCTTATTGAATCAAAATTTTCTTCTTTTGTTGCATCCAACAATGTCAAATTGTCATAACAATCCAGCCGCAAGTCTCGTAGAAATAATAATCATATCATATTTTTCATTGAACTACCTAAGTTTCTAAATATAGTTCTAATAACTTTTATAAATAGATTATAAAATTATTTAAGATTTTTTATTTTAATTAAATTGATTCTCTCTCTTGTAAAATTGACTCTCATAATGAACTAGTTAGTTTTTATTTATTTTTCTATTACAAAAGACATAGATGGGAATAAACTTTAGCTTACAAGAGATACATGATTTTAAAAAAAAGAAAAGATTATCATCTATATTTTTACTAATAAAAATAGTGAAAATATGACGACAAGAAACATGTCATGTGTTACAAAAACTACATGTTATACATCCAAATAGGGATTGCTACATTCAACATACTAGCAACAAAAATACATCCAAAGCTCAAGATAATATTTTACCACCTAACACAACTACCCATGTTAACATAGCTTATATTAATAAATATATTTTTAAGTGTTTATTATATCTTATTTTATGAAAAGATTATATATTGTGTATATATAAAAAGGCTAGTTTGAGATAAAATGAAGATATGAGCTGATAGGTAATATATAGATAGATAGATACATATAAACGATCAAAGAGATAGAAGAAATAGAACATAGAATAGTGAGAGGTGAATGGTAAAAAAAGGTAAGATAAGATAGAGATAGTGATGAATAAACAAGTGCATGTTTGTATTAAAAAATATAAAGGAAAGGATAGGGAGGTAGATAGAGAGAGACACATGGATATGGAGATATAGAGCGATATATAAATATAGCGTAATATGAAGAGGAAAATATAGAGACAATTTTGAATTATTGATTTCAAATAGGCAGTTTTTCCATTTCACATTAGATATGATAGTTAGAGAGATAGATAATTATAATGGGAGATCAAGAGAGATATACAACAAACGATAGAGAGGTAGATGGGGAAAGTATGAGTTAGAGAAAGACATATGGATAGAAAGATTGATAGCGATAAAAATAGATAGGGAAACAAAGGGACAGACAGTTTATAGATAAATAGATTTATACATATGAATGACTGGTAAAGATGGATAAGATAAAATAGAGACAAGGAAAGAGAAACAAGTGCTCATGTATCATCAAATGTATAAAAGACAATCGGCTGAACCCTAATTTAAAAATGCTAGTTTTATTATCACATTAAGCCATTGTTATTGTACTAAGCTATGCAACGTCTTAGATATCGATGTCTATTTCTCTAAAGAAGAAGTACATAATATTTACTTTTGAGATAAACAAATAATTTTTTTTGGGTATTCTTTTAGGTCCTGATAACCAGTTTGGCAGTAATAAATAGAATTTCAGATAAAATAAAACTAGAATTATTGATTCTTAACCGGTTATGCCCGGTGGTTCTACTCTGGCTCCAAGACAAATAATTAAAGATAAATTTTGGTATAATGAATACCCTCCAACATCTTAGATATCAATGCAGTTTCTTTATTTTAATTGACCACGTCCATGAAATCCATCACCATATTTTCCTATAAATCCAGAGGTATTACGTTATGTTAAATGCAATGCAAAGGCAGTTCATCCAATTCTAATTAAGATGGCAGCTTACCAATGCCTTGCAGCAGCATTTTTGTTGTATCTTCTGTTAGTCCTGCTGCTCACCACTACTCTTACACAAGCATCTCGCCGCACTTTGATGTTTCAAGGTTAGTGTATATATTTATAGTTGCTTTTATTTATATTCAATCATTAATGATTCGGTAATCTGTGAAATTGATCTGAAGCTGTTTGAATTGATCTGTGAAATTTAGATTGTATGAGAGTTTATTTTTTCCACAAATTTATGAGATCTCACTCCATGTTTTAACAATGATTAATGATGATGAAATGTTATCTTTATTGCGGAGAAAATGATGGCGGTGGACTGTATTAGATGTGCCTGTGGACGTGTCAATTGCCCCTGCTACGACGTAAAATGAGTTATTTCCATCTTTCAAAAGATATCTGAACTTTCTATAATATAAGTGTTCAGTAGAGCAGTGGAAAAATGAGTTGCTCTATTTCTGTGTTTTAAGTTCTGTGGATTTCTGCTGTTTTGTTGTTGGAGTACGAATAGAAAATTTGGAATATATTTTCTATTTTCTGTTTTGTAGGTCAATTGGAATAGGAAATAGAAATACATATTCTTATTTTGTCTGTAAAATGAGCTTATACCCATTCCAAACAATAGCTATTATTGAAATAGTCATTGCTATTCCCAATATGCATTTCTATTCTCCATTCCTATACCTGCAACCAAACTATAAATTAGAGCAGTTTGACACAATTCCCTACTCTGTGGACATAAATATCTATTTTGTGTGTACTTAGCAAGGACAATGACATTAGCACTTAAATTCTTATAAATGATACTAAACTAGCAAGGACATGTCAATTGGCTCTTATATTCTTATAAATGATATACCTTAGTGCTACATTATAACATTTTTTTTATAGCAGTGCTCTTCACTATTTATGTCTAGAAAGGAGGTTTGTATAACCTCTTTGATTTCTTGAGATTAATATTTCTTGGCAGTTATATTATTAAATTTCAATAGTGTTATTTTAAGTTTATTTTATTTAATAGTTTAAATTAAATGTTGGATGATTATGATGACAAAAATAAATTGAAATAGTAATGTTTATTTATAATATAGGCAAAATCATATATTTTATGAGAAAAATGAATTTTATGAATTATTCTCCATTATTCTCTGCTACTCATAATATTCTCCATTTGGTTTCAACTAGTTTATCAAACTAAAAATCTTTGAGCTAAAATTTGCAATAGATTCATTATCCTTCATTTGAAGGTTCTCAAACTCCCTTCAAGACATCTATAGCTTCACTACATAGACTTTATTAGTCCCTTTGAAATTTTTCTCAAGGATATCCCATGCTTCCTTTGAATAATTAGTTGTTGCACTATTTTAGGAAAAACTATTTCTATCATGGCTTTCCCAATCAAGCTTAAAGTTTTTGCATCACTTCTTCTTGACTCTTCCAACAAATTCTTTTGATGGTTGGTGAGGGTAGCATATTGTGTTGGATTGGATACATCATTGAACCCATTTACCATAAACTCTCACAAGTCATTTGCAACCATCATTTTCTTTTCCCATGTGTCATAATTTTTTTCATTACAGGACAATGGCTACTACTAAGTCTTTCTTGCATCTCCAACCATGTCTCCTACACAGCAATGTCAAACAACAATGTCAAACAACTAGAAAACTATGCACAAACTCATGAGGATGTGGGGCCTTATAGCTCTAATACCATGTAAAAACTTCAAAAAATCCATAGCCTATAGAGGCAGCCAAGTCACTCAGCAAAGTAAGGAGCTGAGTGATAGGAAATGCAGACTTGCTTGGCAAGGCAGACTGTCAAGTTACAAGTAGTTCCAAGTACCTCAACAACTATAAGGACCAAGTAGCTCAGTCACCCAAAGGGAACTCAGAAATGGGGGCTGAGTCAATGGAAGTTGAGTTACTCAGCTTAAATAGAAGTCGAGTGATGCAGGGAGGAAGAACAACATTCCAAAAAATATGTAAATGAGTTAATGGATTCTCCTCCTCTTTTGCCAATACTTACTAATCATGCAGAATGGAATGTAATAATGTGGACAAGATCTAAGACACAATAGATTGAGATTTGTAAGTATGCTTTCTTTCTTTCTATTAATTGAATTAAATGGATACAAATCTAGAGAATAAATTATAAGCCCTAGAAGAACAAAACGTCTAAATACTTAAATGAAACTTCTAGTAATGTATGGCTACATACAATAAACTTGGAGCAATCAATTCTCATACAGGACAAAACATTACTTTCAAAAAATTACCTAGGAAGTCATCAAAACTTGTTGTTGTTGGATCTCATGGAACTTCGTGCCTCTATTGTTCTGCTAAACTCCACTAACTCTTAGAATGTTAGAATCTAAATTATAGAATGAAAGGAACATTGCCCCTTTTTTTCTCTCGTTGTCAATTCAAAAATCTCCCTCTGATTTCAAAATTTGAACTCATCTACCTGCATTAATGATTTTTACTATTGCACTTGCAGACTGTCAGACTTAGTAGGTGGATGCAGGGTTTCCTATATAATCAAAAGATTTAAAATTCTAACATAGACAACATGTTTTCTAAAATTTAGAAATCAAAGGTGTACTTTTCCATCAAGGAAAGGTCATCTACCAAATTATTGTCATTTGAGTAAGTGTGTTAGAAAGTCACTTCATAAACTAAGGCAATTAATTGATGTGTCTTATTAATGTTGTCATACCATCGAACATCTAGAGTATGATTTAAAATATTTATGATATTCATCACATCACCCTGAATCACCACTTTCTCTAAATTGCAAGCAACTTATCCATGTAAGTTGTTCATGTTCCCAAATTAATTGTAAAGGATTCCAACATCTTACCCTTTCAATTTCTTAAAAGGCCACCCCTATTTGTACAACCCCAATTACTGATAAAAGATTCACTAAAATTTAGTTTGATGTAACTTGGGTCGAGTGGAGGGAAAGTGGGGAAGCCGTTCTTAGGTTCTAATTCTAAGCAATGTCCCAAACCAAAAACTCTAGAGAAGAGCCATTCCTGAAAGGATGCAAAATATGCATAAATTCCTTGATGTTATGAGCAAGGACCTGGAAAACACCATTGGTATCTTTCTTCTTACCTCTAAAAATCCTATTATTTCTCTATTTCTATTTCTAGAAATACCAGCTACCATAAATTGGAGATTGCCGCTAGACCTCTTTAGTAAAAGGATGATTAGTAGGGAAATTCCAAGAATTTGCCACCTCTTTATAGTATTTCTTCCAACGTCACCTGAGATTAAATAGAACCAGTGTACATTTCCTAATCTCCCAAATAAAAGGGCGCTAGAATAACACATGGCCACACATCTGTTGACAGGATGCACACCTCTTTTCTAAAAATTATGCAAGTTGAGAAAGTTGAGAATTTTCTCGTGACAGACCATCTACCTGAAATTTTTTAATTTAAGAGGAGCTTTAGATTTCTAAATCCTTGTCCATTCAAAATCCCGAGACCATTTGGGGTTCACTAGATTAAAACCAAACGTAACAATATTATCTTCTAATTTTGAGAAACTCTAGATTAGTGTATCCAGTTGGTCCAGTCTTTAAAATCTCAAGGATAAGAGAGATTGAATGAATTGAGAAACAGTAAAATTTAAACCGTCCACCGTCCTCGAACTAGTTTATATCAATCTTCCATCTAATAGGGGTTAGAGAGACATTCCAATAATCAGTCACCTTATGTCCTTGCCTCACAATCAACACATTCATTAGCAACAAAAGTAGATGGTAAGCCAATGGTAGTTGGTTAGTGTAGTGATCCTCCAGGGAAATATTATAATGTTTATAATAAACTATGAAGAAATAAAATATGTATTTAAAGTGAATTTAGACGTATAATGAATAACTAAATTTAATGGATGCCAATTAGATTATAAAGTAATTGAATATATTTTTGAAAAAATAAAATACTCAAGGAAATATAAGAGAATATTGGCCATGCAATGCAATAGTTAGTGTCCTTTTACTATTGGAATAGAAAATGAGAAGTAATAGTTCATCCAAAAAAATTTAACTATTAGTTTAGAAATTATTCGTTAGTTTCATTTAATACTAAAATAAATTTTAAATAAATTTTAATAATTTATTTAATTGAAAATTTAATATAAAATAAAAATAATATATAATTGATTGATTGTTTTGATTAGTAATTAATAGGAATGTGATTTCTGATTAGTAATTTATTTATATTATTCATTTATGTTTCTCACTCTTATTCAATACAAAATAGCGTTTAAAAATATTTATTCAAAACACTACAAAAAGCATTGTAAATTTTAAAAATAAAGATAAAAATTATGACATATAAATATTTTTAAATGAATAATAAGTTACATATAAAGAATATTTTAAAACAGATAAAATTCACAATGAAAAAATTTACTTAAAAAATATCAACATGCATATTTCAAATAATCATTACTATTTTCTATTTTTAATTTGTTTAAAAGTTAGATATTATATCCATTTATTGGTTGAGTAACTAATAGTATTACTAATTAGTAATTTATTTATATTCTTTAATTATATAAATGAAATCAAATATTTGTAAATGTTATTTTTATTTTAAAAGTAGAAAGTGCAATAATAGAATTTATCATAATATAAATCCTCAACCTTACAATAACCCTAGCTATATTGCTAACACTAGCTAAAAATTTCTCATATAAATTGTAATTGTAATCATAACCATAATGTTGATGTATTTTCTAACACTAAAACTAACCCTAAACCATAAGTTTAAATTTTAAATCTTAAACTTTGTTTGTTTAAATTTTAAATTTTAGGTAACTCTAAAAACTATGCAAAATCAAACCTTAAAACTAACATTTAACCTTAGTAAACGCTCTCCCTAATAACATAATATAATTAATTCTTACTCTATACTTACCTCTAGATTATATTTACATAACACTAAACCAAACTATATTAAAATCAATCTCAAAATCAACCACATTAATTAAAAGTATTATAGTATACAAAATAGTAAACATAACCTTATACTACATTGAAACATAGAACCAATACTAAACCAAACTAAACTCTAACCATAAGATAATGTTAAATGTAACTTACTATTAAGCACAAACCCAACAAAAAATTTCCCTACTAGAAACCATTTTGAACTCCAATCCTATATAAGACTTTCTAATAATAATTTCTAGCTATAAACCTAAATAAACTTAGACTTGCACTAAATGAAATCTAATTAACCATAAACTAAGTAATTTATGGCCTTCAAATAAATTCAAACCATATTCCTAAACCAATTAGATTAGTAACCTTAATTTTTATCCTTTCCTTTACAAAAACCGTTAGTAAAATAAAATATGAGTCTTCATTTACACATATCATAAAAAATAGAAAAATATACTTATTTTTGTTGAAAAATAAAAATTATGTTTTAACACTAAATTAGAAATTAATATATCATTTCATTAATTTATCTTATATAAATATAGTACATAATGTAATCAAAACAAAATTTCCTATAAAATTTACAAAAGTTTTGTCTTACTATTTGCCCATCCCTATACTACTATATATATATTGATAAATAGAAAAAGTCAAGAGATATCAAGATATTAATTTACTTTAAAAGTTAACTTTCACATTTATAAAGTGGTGCCCTAATTTTCAATAAAAAATAATCTTTAAAAATAAAATAATTAATATGATAGACTAAAATATTGATTTTAATGTTAACAATGACCCAAATGAGATTTGACCCTTGGTTTTCACATAAATGCAACCACTACATCACCACCATACTATATGGTAAATCTTTCCTTAAAATTAATTTTAATACTTAACAAGATATAAAATATTAAACATGAAAATTATCAACAAATAATTCTTTGGTTCGTCCTTATGGGCATTGCCACTGCTACTAGCTTGTATATATTCTATAATTTATATAGGGAAACCAAGAGTTCTTGAGGCTTTAATTTAATAATTAATGTAAAAAAGTATATGTTATAAAAATTAAAGCATTGATAACTCTCAACTTCCCTATATATATTATAGAATATTTATAAGCTAGTTATATTTCTATTCATATTCGAAAAAGAGCTTTATATTTATTTGTCTCATTTAGTATTCCTGAGTTGTATGATTTAATCTCTATAAATTAGATTGTTTGAAATATTTTAAAGATAATCATTAAAGAGTAACAATTTATCATCATTATGATAATACTACACTTAATTTGGTGATTAGATGTGTGAAGGGGGGGTGGGGGGGGGGGGAGCGCTACATTCTAGTGCTATCATGTCCACCCTAGAATTCCTTCACAACACAAAGATGAAATATGTTCTTTCTATTATGGGGTGTTAGAGTAATTTAGCTAGGAATTATGTTAGTCTTCTTAATTAAAGTTAATAGAAGAGTGAAATGAAAAAGAACCATTTACTCTAACACCCTTCTTTAAGTACAACTTAGGGAGTACTATAATGCAATATATAGCTAATGGGTCTTGGCAACAGAACTATGTTAGGTGCCCATGTAGAACTAAAAATATGTATTCTCTCATAATGAGGAGAAAGAGGGATAAATACATGGAGAAAACCCTCCCCTAAAAAAAGAGAACTAAAAAAACAAGATGAAGGAATGGAAGCTATAATCAAGACTCCCCCCCCCCCCCCCCCCCCATTATGACATGCATCATGCATATACTATCGATAAGTATGAGAAGAAGAGAGACATAACATCCCTTCTTCAATGTAGAATGTCAACCAGTGGTAGATGCTCTAGGTTCAAAGTAGAAACTTTGTCATGACTGAATAACAACATTCCTCCCCTTAGGAAGAAAGGAAGTTGAAGGTGCATTAATGAAGCTTCCCTAATCTGAAGGAACCTAAAAAACTATGGAATCTCTAGAATGTGCTGAAGTGTCCCCATGTCAAGGCTGAAAGAAGATGTCACGAACCAATCAAGACCAAGCCCAATAGAACAAGGTTTCAAACAAGGAGACATTAGTAATTTTAATCCATTTGATAATGTTCACTTGGGTACTCTTTTGAAAAAGACAAGTTGCGAACAACTGAGGATGAATTCAAAACATGTTCTAAATAATCAAGAGTCTTCTTTGAAGATAAAGTGATATCCTATAATTGTTGTACTAACTCATGTGAAGATAAAGTGATCTCTTCCAATTATTGTACTAATTCATGTGAACCCATGGCTGTATGAGTGTAAGCATCATCTATAATATCAGTAGAAAGAATATTAGTAGAAGGATAAGAAATAGATGACTCATGAACTCCATTACATGTGAAAATGCTCAAGTTAAAGTAGTTAATGTTCTCCTCAATATGTGAATCAAAACTAGAAGTGTGATTAGAATATGCTAAAGAGTCCTTATCATTATCAAGAGAAATTTCTTCAAAGTAGTATGCTTGAGATCCATGATCAACCACTCATGTAGAAATGATCTCTCTACTCTCTAAGTCTCTGATAAGAACTAATTTATGATTGAATTCCATAGTTCTCCTTGTTGGCCCATTAGTGAATTGATAAATGGAAAGGAAATGATGAGTTAGGTGGGGAACACACAACACATCTTTGAAGGTTACCTCTCCCTTATCAACTGTTCCTTTCCCAATAACATTCATGTAATTATGATTTCCCATCAAGATAGGTGGTACATTACAAGGCTCAAATTAAGAATACGAAGGCTATTAAGATGCCATATGATGAGAAGTTCCTGAATCTAGAAGCCATCTCCCTAAATCATGACTTGCAGTAGAAATTAAGGCTTGACTTTTTCGCTTGTTATCTTTTCCTTTGGCAACAACGAAATGTGAAGAAGAGGTTAAAGTAGTCATTCTTGAAGGTAGATTTTTTTTTTTTTCTTAAGAATATTCTTAAGTTCATCAATGTCTCTCTTGTAGCAACGATTTTCTTCATGTCCATTCTCCTTGCAATATGCACAAGTAGGATTTTTCTTTTTCAGATGATACCTTATTTGAGGAAGAAGTTTCAAATTTTCTTTGTAACTTGTTCTATTTATTCTTTTGTTTTTGTTCAAGATTCCCTACTTCTTTATGTACCTTAGGCTTAGTAGAAGTTAATGATTGTGGCTTGGATGTCTTGATGATACTAACTTGAATTATCTTTACTTCCTCTTGGATTCTATAAGATTTGAAAATGCATCAAAAATAGGATCAACATATGTAGCTCCTATTGTAGCCTGATTGGTATGGAAGGTGGGTAAGTGCACAAAGTTGTGGTGCCAAAAGGGGGGTATAAGTGGACACCTTTTTCCTGATATCTGCAAATTTTGAACTTCAACAAGAATTTGAAGATAGTTATGCTCAAAATTTTTAGATATGACAAAAAAAAAAGTCATAGTCCTTTGAATCTAGTTTCTAAACTACTAATTTTTTTTCAAAATGGTTTAGTTTTAGGTCCTCAAAAAAGGGGGCCACAAAAAGTGGTATTGTTTATTCCAAAAAAACATAGCACAGTACAAAGTGTGGCCCCCATAAAATTTTAACTTTTTTTTTGAAATTTTTTAATCGCTCTAGTCAAAAGTTACTTAACACTATATAGTTTATCCCAGATTTTTCTAGTAATTTTATAATGTCTATTTTTTTTTAATGAATTTTTTAACTAGACACATCCCAAAAATGTGAAATATCTGTGTGCTCCCCCTAGAAATAATTGAAAACTAATCTAAAATCAAAACTTTTTTTTTTCAAAGTGTGTAGAATGGAATCTAGTTTCTAAAAAACTAAGTTGTTACAAAATTCGATGAACGAGCTAAAATCTATAGCCCAATTAGTATGTGGTGGTTTTTGACAAAAAATGAACATACATTCAAAAGAAATTATAGATGAAAGGCTTGAAATAGTTCAAATTAAAAATAAATTATATGGTTAGATAGCTAACACAGAGACCTATAATTCTATGTAACCTTATCTTATCGATACCCAACCATGAGAAATCTTGAAGGGGAGCACAGAAGAAAAAACAATCTTTTTTGTATGTTTGTTGGAAAACACATCTTAGGCTTGTTCATCAAATCCAAACCTTTGGGTTGGATCTCCAAGGAAAAACCAAGCCTTAGGCTTGGGTTTGACTAAGGTTTAAATAGCACGTGTGCCCTATAGCGCGCACATGCTATAGCATGCATGCACTATTTAAACCTCAGCTCTAAATAGCGCGTGCACGCTATAGGGTGTAAGCACTATAGTGCGCATGCACTATTAAGATGTAAGTTGCAAAAGAGAACTAGGTGGGGGGTAAGTGCACCAAGTTGTGGTGCCAAAAAGGGGGTATAAATGGACACCTTTTTCCTGAAATCAGCAATTTCTGGACTTCAACAAGAATTTGAAGATAGTTACGCTCAAAATTTTAAGATATGACAAAAACAAAAGTCATAGTCCTCTGAATCTAGTTTCTAAACTACTAATTTTTTTTCAAAATGGTTTAGTCTTAGGTCCTCAGAAAAGGGGGCCACAAAAAGTGGTGCTGGTTTTTCCAGAAAAACATAACATAGTACAAAGTGTGGTCCCCCTAAAATTTTAACTTTTTTTTTCAAATTCTTTAATTGCTCTAGTCAAAAGTTACCTAACACTATGTAGTTTATCCCAAATTTTTTGGGTAATTTTATAATATGTATTTTTTTTTTTATGAATTTTTTAATTGGACACATTTGAAAAATGTGAAATATCTATGTGCTCCCCCTATAAATGATTGAAAACTAATCTAAAATCAAAACTTCTTTTTTCCAAAGTGTGTAGAATGGAGTCTAGTTTCTAAAAAACTAAGTTTTTTCAAAATTCGATGAACGAGCTAAAATCTATAGCCCAATTAGTACATGTTGGTTTTTGACAAAAAATGGACATACATTCAAAAGAAATTATAGATGAAAGGCTTAAAATGGTTCAAATTAAAAATAAATTATATGGTTGTGTAGCTAACAAAGAGACCTACAATGTCATGTAACCTGATTTTATTGATGCTCAACCACGAAAAAACTAGACGGAGAGCACACAAGAAAAATCAATCATTTTTTGTATGTTTGCAGCAAAACACGTCTCAGACCAGTTAATGGACTCCAAAGCTTTGGTTTGGATTCCCAAAGCAATACCAAACGTTAGGCTTGGTAGTATTTAAAGCTTGTTAAATTTACTTTCAAATAGCGCGTACGCGCTTTGTAAATTTTTTTTTTTTCAAAAAACGCACACACGCTATGGTGCGTACACACTGTAGTGCGTACGCACTATTTAAATATACTTTTAAATAGCACATACGCACTTTGGAAAATTTATTATTTTTTTAAATAGTGTGCACGCGCTATAGTGTGTGCGCACTATAGCGTGTACGCACTATAGCGCGTACGCACTATGGCTTGGCACACCCAAGCCATAGTGCATGCGCACTATAGCGCACATGCACTATAGCGCGTGCGCACTTATTAAAAATAGAAAGGAAAAAAAGGGTGTCATCTTTTTGGCACCAAAACTTGGTGCACTTACCCTGGGGGGGATAGGGGAATGGCTATGTGTGTCCATGAAAGAGATAGAGAGAAAATACGGGATAGGAGAGGGGAGAGAGTACAGGATGGGAGAGAGAAAGTGATAAAGAGTAGGGGTGGCAAAGAGAGTATAGGATGAGAGAGAGAGAGTAGGGGTGGTAAAGAGAGGAAGTGTGAGAGAGAGTACGAGTGGAAAAGAGAGAGTGCGGGATGGGGGAAAGAGATTTAAAGTAGGGGATGGGAGAGAGAGGAAGTGTGAGAGAGAGTACAGGTTGGGAGAGAGAGATTAAGAGTAGGGGATGAAGGAGAGAGAGAGTAGGTGATGGGAGACAGAGTGGGAGAGGAAGAACTTGAGAGAGAGGAGGATGGGAGTGCATGTGTGTGAAAGAGAGAGAGTATGGAATGGGAGAGGGGGAAGACAAAGTAACTCAAGAGAGAGTAGGGGATGGAAGAGAGAGTAGGCGATGGGAGAGGGAGTGGGAGAGTGGGAGATAGGGGAGAATAGAAATGTGTGTGTGAGAGAGAGAGAGAGAGAGAGAGAGAGAGAGAGAGAGAGAGAGAGAGAGAAAATTTAAGAGAGACTAGAGGGTAGCAAAGAGAGAGAGAGAGAAAGAGAGTGGAGAGGGAGAGAGTAAGAGTGAGAGTGAGAGAGAGAGTAGGCAGTGGGAGAGGGAGAGCAAGTGAGAGAAAAAGTAGAGGATGGAAAAGGAGAGAAGGGGGATGGGTGTGTGTGTGTGTCAAAGAGAGAGAGTCAAGAATGAGAGAGGGGAGAGAGAGATAGAGAGAGTAAACAATGGTAGAGGGATGGGAGAGAGAGGAAGAGTGAGGGAGAGAGAGAGAGAGAGTAGGCGGTGGTAGAGGGAGTGGGAGGGAGAGAGAGGTGGAATGGAAGCATTTAAGAGAGATAGAGTAGGGGATGAGAGAGAGTAGGCAGTGGGACAAGGACTACGAGAGAGAGAGAGGGGGGAAATGGGAATGTGTATTTATTTATAAGAGAGATAGAGTAAAGGATGGGAGAGAGTGTGAGAGTTTGAGAGAAAGTAGTAAGGGATGGGAGAGAGAGTGAGAGTAAGGGATGGGGGAGAGAGAGAGAGAGAGAGAGAGTAAAGAGGAAGAAAGAGAACTTGAGAGAGATAGACAGTAGGCAGTAGGAGAGGGAGTGGGAGAGGGAGAGAAATAGGGGGGATGAGAGTGTGTGTGACAGATGTAGAGAGTGGGGGATGGGAGAGAAGAAGAAGAGTGGGGGGATAAGAGTGTGTGTATCTATGAAAGTGAGAGAGTAGGGGATGGGAGAGAGTGTGAAAGTGTGAAAGTAGGGGGTGGCAGAGAGAGAGTACGATGATGGGGGAGAGAAAGTAGGCGATGGGAGAGGAAAAGAGAGAGGGGGGATGGGAGTGTGTGTGTAAGAGAGATAGAGCAGGGGATGGGAGAGAGTGTGAGAGTAGGGGGTGGATGAGAGAGAGAGTATGACGATGGGGGAGAGAAAGTAGGTGGTGGGAGAGGGAAAGAGAGAGGGGGGATGGGGGTGTATGTGTAAGAGAGATAGAGTAGGGGATGAGAGAGGAGAGAGAGAGTAGGGGATGGGGGAGAGTATGAGAGAGTAGGGGATGGGAGATGAGAGAGAGAGAGCAAGGAATGGGGGAGAGAAAGTAGGCAGTGGGAGAGAGAGTGGGAGAGGCAAAAAGAGCTTGTACAAGATGGGAGAGAGAGAGAGAGTAGAGAGGGAGCAAGAGAACTTGAGAGAGAGAGATAGTAGGTAGTAGTAGTGTGAGTGTGAGAGAGATTAGGGGGTGGTAGAGAGAGTACGATGATGGGGTAGAGAAAGTAGGCAGTGGGAGAGGGAGAGAAAGGGGGAATGGGAATGTGTGTAAGAGTGACAAATTAGGGGATGGAAGAGAAGAGAGAGAGTAGGGGATGGGGCAGAGAAATTAGGTGGTAGGAGAGGGAGAGAGATAGGGGGGATAAGAGTGTGTGTGAGAGATCTAAAGAGCCAAGGATGGGAGAGGAGAGGGGGTGAGAGAGGTAGAGACAGTAGGTGGTCGGAGAGGGAGAGTGAGAGAGATTAAAGGATGGGAGAGAGTAGGAAGAGAGAGGGAGGGGATGGGAGAGAGAGTAGGGAGGATAGAGAGTAGGGAGGATGGGGAGTGATGTGTTTTGAGAAAGTAGGGGGTGGCAGAGAGAGAGTACGACGATGGGGGAGAGAAAGTAGGCAGTGGGAGAGGAAAAGAGAGAGGGGGGATGGGAGTGTGTGTGTGTAAGAGAGACAGATCAGGGGATGGGACAGAGTGTGAGAGTGTGAGAGTAGGGGGTGGCAGAGAGATAGAGTACGACGATGGGGGAGAGAAAGTAGGCAATGGGAGAGGGAAAGAGAGAGGGGGGATGGGGGTGTATGTGTAAGAGAGATAGAGTAGGGGATGGGAGAGAGTGAGAGTGTGAGAGAGTAGGGGATGGGAGAGAAGAGAGAGAGTAGGGGATGGGGGAGAGTGTGAGAGTGTGAGAGAGTAGGGGATGGGAGACGAGAGAGAGAGAGAGAGCAGGAGATGGGGGAGAGAAAGTAGGTGATGGGAGAGAGAGTGGGAGAGGCAGAGAGAGCTTGTACAAGATGGGGGAGAGAGAGTAGAGAGGGAGAGAGAGAACTTGAAAGAGAGAGATAGTAGGTAGTTGTAGTGTGAGGGTGAGAGAGAGTAGGGGGTGGTAGAGAGAGTACAACGATGGGGGAGAGAAAGTAGGCAGCGGGAGAGGGAGAGAGAGGGGGAATGGGAATGTGTATAAGAGAGACAAAGTAGGGGATGGGAGAGAAGAGAGAGAGTAGGGGATGGGGGAGAGAAATTAAATGGTAGGAGAGGGAGAGGGAGAGAGATAGGGGGGATAACAATGTGTGTGAGAGATCTAAAGAGTCGGGGATAGGAGAGGAGAGGGGGTGAGAGAGGTAGAGAGAGTAGGTGGTGGGAGAGGGAGGGTGAGAGAGAGTAAAGGATGGGAGAGAGTAGGAAGAGAGAGAGGGAGAGGATGGGAGAGAGAGTAGGGAGGATAGAGAGTAGGGAGGATGGGGAGTGATGTGTTTTGAGATAGTGCGTACGCGCTTTATAGTGTGTACGCGCTTTGTAGTGCGTACGCACTATAGTGCATACGCACTATATCAAATCACCAAAAAATGGTCAAAAACCAACCTTGGGGCCCATTTCATCCATTTTTAACTTTTGGTCTGTTATGCTCTCTGTTATTCTGATAGAAAACACGGGTTTCAACATCTAGCAAACACTATTTCAACACTTTTGGAAGCTAGCAAACACCAAATTCAATCATTGGATACATGATTTGAAGAATTTTTGAATATTCTTTTAATAGAAAAGGTTAGTGCAATCCATTTTAAATATTGTTTGTCGATATATAGATACAAATTTGATTATAATTTGATATGTTATGTAATATATAGTGAATTCATTAAAAATTGTATGTTTGAATGAAATGTTATTTCGAAATGGTCAGAAATTTGACAAGTCGTTTGATATATATTGTGTATTCATTCAAATAATTATAATTTTTATATGTAATTGAATAATTTGTAATTTACACATTTTAAGTAATTCGGATGTTTGAATAATTTGACATGTAGAAATCATCATCATGCCAAGGAAGAAATCAAAGATTCAAACAAATGCAGATAGGGAGAGAGATTTGACAATTAAAAGAGATAAAATGAAATTACTACGTGAACAAAAAAAATTTCAAAGAAATGATGAAGAATTAACTTTCGAAGAGGATCAAGAACCACCAGTACAAAGAAACAAGGAGGAAGAATTAGAAAGACAAAGAGAACGAATGAGATTGTTACGCTCAAGAAGATAATTGAATTGTGAAGCTACACCATCCTCCAATGTTGGAGTCATATCATCTGCTACACCATCTTTGAATGTTGGAGTCATATCATCCACTACACCATCTTCCAATGTTGAAGTCATATCATCCTCTCATGTTGAAGAGACACTGATTTATAGATCCGACGATATACACACTCCATCATGTCATGTTGAAAGCACAATATCAACACATCAAGTAGGTGATATTCCATCTTTTACATCTTATTGCCAAGGCACATCATCTTCAGTTCAAGGTAGGCAATACACTCAACCTTATATTGATGTTCAAAATGTTGAGAGAATTGAAGAGATTAGAACACCTTCTAAAATTCGTTTTAGAAAACTAAAATATTTGATTGATATTGATACTAACATTTTGAAATCAATGCCTGACAAGATTAGCAAGCGTACTTGTCAAAGAAAAGTTAATCATATGTGGAGATTATTTTTTGAAGAATTAAATATTACAGGTCAATGCCAATTATTTGTTGAAATGATGAGAAATTTGAAATTTAGGCCTATCATGAAGATACTTGGGCTAAGAACGATGGATGATTCAAATGAAAGAAATATTATAAAGAATCTAATGAGTGCTTATGACAAAGTGAGTTCTAAATCACGCACCAAAGATAGTAATATCACAAGACGAGTACTCACATCAACAATAGTAAGTAGCCAAATGAAGAAAGCTCGACTCATGAGAAAGACAAACAAAACATTAAAAATTGGTAGAGGGACCTTAAGGAGAGCCATGCTAAGGCATGAGAGATTAGAAGATCCAACAAAAAATGAGTTATGGACATTTACTGGTAGACTACTGTGAAAGGATAAAGAAATTAGTGAAGCCTTGAAATCATTGATCAAAGATTTTTGGAAAAATAACACACGTGTTTCTCCTAATCAAAGAGATGTTATAAGAAGGAGGATTGGTAGACGGAATCGCAAGCCACATGCGAAACATTTTTTGGACTCAACTCAGACACAATTTGTAAGGAAACTTGGCAATAAAGAATATAACTATTTCCACATAACCCATAATAGATCTAAAATAAACACGGAATTAAAATCCACGTGCAAAAGAATAGACAACATACCCACAAAATGTGACACAAGATATACCCTAGGAAACCCTCATTGAGGGAGAAAACCCAGCCTCCAAAAGCATCCATCGTCATGTATTATTCAGCAAAATAACCATTGCCATACAACCATGGAAGCCTTCATGGCCATAGCCACAACCGAGCAAACTATGTGAACAAGCATGAATCCACACATCCCATGCCATGCTTTCAACCTTCACAAATGCTCCCTTGGCTAACCTGTCAAGCCTTGTCCCACTCAACTCTTGCCTTTTGTCTTCTCCTTGTCACTCTTTTTCTCTCTACAAAAACTACCTTTGTGGCTGCTTATAGAGTAGCAAGTCTCACAAAACCACTAAGTGGTATTACATAAACCATGTGCTAAAACCATGTGCTACCTAACCCACTAACCCCACATTTAATATTGGGCATTTAATTCTTTTCCCCAATATTAAATAATTACATAAAATATTTTCACAATGTTACAATACAACTCATCAAGAATATTCTATGGGAATCTTTACATGTTGCACGTCCATCTAGGTACAACATTACATAATAAAATAAAATAATAAAATAACAATATTATGCAATGTGTGCAACACCCATTATCTCAACAATCTCCCACTTGTTGTATACATTGCATAGGGTCAATCCGTAGCCACATAAATGAACAAGGGAACAATCCCTCCAAGCACATCCACCATCATGGATCAAAATACACCGAGTGCTCCATCTTGGTACCTGCAACAAAATCAAAGTATCCAACATCTCGAACATGAATAATCTCACCTCCTATTATGCCACTCCCACTAGACATACATAGAAGCCATCCAAAGAGAAAGCCACCCAACCTGTCGCATTAGAAGATCATAAAATCCTGTACCAACTAAAATTCAAGCACAAAAACCTGATCCAAAGGTAATCACATGTATCCGTAGTTGTCAAAATATCCATAGCTGAAATAGTACCCACAGCAAAGTGCCAAACCCATCCAACTATCCATACCTCAAAGGTATGACAAGTGAATCTTATATCACCGACATATCCAATCACAAGCCTCAAGAGCAATACCTGCCACATATATACCAAGAAGCTCCCACTGCAAAAGATAATGTCAAATCTATAACCAATCCACTCAACACATCTCAAAGAAGTGAATCCATGTAGTATCAAGGACATCCACAATACATAAACTAATATCCTGCAAGAACAACTCTCATAACAAGTCTCCAATGCTCTCCCAAGTTCACCACAACCAAAAAAGGAAAGAGATAAAGTAATAACCATGTCATCTCTCACATGACATACATGAGCACAAACCAGTGATCACAATCTCCAACCAATCTCAAATCCAATGTAGGCAAAACTGAACATCCAGGAAGATAACCAAGACCAGAGAAACCATGCAAATCATAACCTGTATCATGTCCTTCTACACACACCTCTAGATGTAAACTATGCAAGTATGATCTCCTCCATAAAACCCCAAGCCTCAACAACACCCAAACCATACCATATAACTAATCATGGATGTAAGCCTCTCACAAGAAGATCAAACTCAATAAACCATTCCTAAACCAAGGAATAACCATTCCTAATCCAAGGAATATGCCCAATATAAAACCATCTCCGAAAATCAACCAGTATAACAACATATGCACATGGAGATAACCAATGCTAAACCATCTCTCAAATGAACCCTCCAGAACTAACTCATGTACCATAGCTCAAGATCCATATCCATGAAAGACAAGCATAAATATAATGCAACTGAGAGAAAATAATGGGCTATACCTCTCAAGTAGCAAATTTTCGAGTAGACCAAGAGTGGTGAATGAGAATGCTCATCAAAATATCCAAGTCTCCAACCAAGACTCATCTAAGAACAATCTCCTCTCAAGTCCATATCAGGTGACTGCCCCTCGAACTTCCTGCTGAAACCATCAACCGTCCCAACAAATACTTCTCTAATCCAAGAGAAAATTAGCATCACCACCATCTCTAAGTATCCATGAGCACCTGTAACCAATCAATCCATGCCAACTCCAAATGCAACATAGCAATATCATGAAGTATCCATCTTATGATTAGTGTACTCAATACCAAGAAACTAAACCAAGATCAATGTCAAAGTTCCAACCATGGCCTCAGGAACATAAACATGACAACATGATCTTACCATCTCAACTAAAAGAGATAACATGCTCCACATGAACACACCATAATATGTCACAACTCTAAATGCGTATCAAGAGTATACCATGACATAATAATGAAACCATCCTCACACCAAGGATAATATGCCAAATAAAAGCATAAACCACACCTTTGCCAAGAACCCTGTGAGTCCTCAAGATGCAACCATCTCCACACACCATGAAGAAAAAACCATCTCCACATACCAGGAAGAACCATCTCCACATACCATGAAGATAACCAAGAACTCCATGAGTCCTCAAGATCTAACCATCTTCAAACACCATGAAGATAACAAGTGCACCATGCAAATGTCAAAGACACTTCTGCAGCAACAGGATCTAAGACAAACCTCCAACATCTGCAAACACTCAATAAATATATCAATGCCAAAAAACTCCCACTCAACTGTGGTACCAAGTCACCTATGGCATCATAAAATCCATCTCCTATATGAAGATCCAAATCAAACTAGGAACTAATCCTGCACTGTCACCCCATCACTGTCACAAGCTCCCACTAAATCGTGTATCCAAGCTATCCATGACATAATGATGAAAAATACCATCCTCTAACCATGATAATCAACCAAGGCATCAAACCATCAAAGAACTCAAAGTGCACATCATAAGCTCCTCAAAAGAAACCAAATAACCATGATCCTTAACCAAGAAGATATACCACCATAACTGAATCAGAAAATCCAAGCTAATGAACATCAAGGATGTACCTGTATATCCAATCATGTCATGCCAAGACCCATGACACCATGATCACATCCATGAACTGAGCATCTGGCTCTCAATATGTCCAACCTGTCAACATAAAATAGTCAACTACAATCCTCCACCATGACTGTACCTGGTAACAACATCTCATCCCTTCTACATGAAGAAAATAGTAAATTATGTGACTTAGGGCATAGACAACCCAAATCCAAGCCACCAATCTGAATATGCATCAATAATGAAAGATCAATGGGCAAAGACAACCCATAACCAAGCTATAAATGCAACCTGTAAGTATAGACCGCTTACAACATTGCACAACTTGTAGACCCAACAAGTCATCATGCATATCCAAACTAAACACTGATAACCATATCATCATGAGACCAATCTAAAATATGAACCGAGTATACAATGACATCAACTCTTAAATCTCCAATGCCATAAACTCACAATGTTACCATAGTCAAAATATACCTATAAACTGTTCAGATCAATATATCAACAAATAAATCATGCCAAACCTGCACCAAATTTGAACCAATGTGTAGAGCTCTCCAAGAGCTTTCTGTTGACTACTCAAAGTCTAAAATCTGACTCTGTATGCCCAAGTTATGCCCCAATCCGTGCTCAAAATAAATAACATTTGACTTTAGGGCTCTTAAAACTTGACAAAATTTTAAAAGTACAGAACCAAACCTACACCATCTTGTAGTACTCTGAATTAGCTTTTCAACGCCTATAAGAACTCTGAAATCTGATATTCTGAGAGAAAGTTATGGCCGTTTTACTAAGATAGTCTTTTTACCATTTTCAGTACGATTTTTCATTTTTTTAATTTTTTCAGTGACGAAAATTCCGACGGGATTAAATTTGACGGCCATCATGGGCTTAAACCAAAAAAACTCTTTCATTTCTTCTAAACATGGCCAAACTAGGGCATATTATATATCAAAATTTATGGAAATGTCAACCCGGATCCAATGGTGAGGTCTGTTTTTACCCAGGAGGTCATTTCTGCAAGCTACCCCCAAAACCCTCATTTTAAATGAAACATCCGAAAAAATCATTTTGTCCAACAATTTCACATGCCCAAATCTTTTAACATCCCATCATAATAGCAAACCCAAAACTCTTAGATTTGCAATAAATCATTCATATATCTTGCCCTTTCTTTTATCCTCTCATGCATTCCCATGGACTCAATCTAGGGTTACAATAATAAAACCATAGCTCTAATACCACTTGTAAGGAAACTTGGCAATAAAGAATATAACCATTTCCACATAACCCATAATAGATCTAAAATAAATATGAAATTAAAATCCACATGCAAGAGAATAGACAACATACCCACAAAATGTGACACAAGATATACCCTAGGAAACCCTCATTGGGGGAGAAAACCCAGCCTCCAAAAGCATCCATCATCATGTATTATTCAGCAAAATAACCATTGTCATACAACCATGGAAGTCTTCATGGTCATAGCCACAACCGAGCAAACTATGTGAACAAGCATGAATCCACACATCCCATGCCATGCTTTCAACCTTCACAAATGCTCCCTTGGCTAACCTGTCAAGCCTTGTCCCGCTCAACTCTTGCCTTTTGTCTTCTCCTTGTCACTCTTTTTCTCTCTACAACAACTACCTTTGTGGCTGCTTATATAGTAGCAAGTCCCACAAAACCACTAAGTGGTATTACATAAACCATGTGCTAAAACCATGTGCTACCTAACCCACTGACCCCACATTTAATATTGGGCATTTAATTCTTTTCCCCAATATTAAATAATTACATAAAATATTTTCACAATGTTACAATACAACTCATCAAGAATATTCTATGGGAATCTTTACATGTTGCACGTCCATCTAGGTACAATATTACATAATAAAATAAAATAATAAAATAACAATATTATGCAATGTGTGCAACACCCATTATCTCAACACAATTTTTTGCAAAATTTATTGGTATGTATCCTCAAATTCAAATAAGTCAAAGATTTTTTGATATGGGTAAACCTTTTTATGTGAAAATAAATCACACATGCACAACTTGTTGTTGTAGGATACATATTGAATTTTCTAACCATTTTAATGTTTTTAGGCACATATGCGTAGTTTTGCATTCTCAGTTTGTTTTGCATGATTGTGACATAAAAGAGCCACCAAGATCTTCAAGGGAATTCATATCCAACATTTTAAGTGAAATAGGGGATAGCCAACAATTTTACAAGATATTATGCTTGGATGGTACGTGCTTATTTTGTGGTTCTTTACAACATTTATCAACTTGTCAACATATGGATAGTACACATGCAATTAGAAATGAAATAGTAGATTACAAAAAATTCAAGACAGTGACATATGCTCTAAAAGATGGGAAACACGGTAAAAGATGTGATCTAGTTATTGAAAAGATTCCAGTGTATGAGTTCATGAAGATTTTTCATGAAAAGATTATGTATGAGTATGCAAGGCATACCCATAGAGCTCGATGGTTGGATTTGCAATTCAAGTTTGCAAGGATACGTTTCCATTGGATACCATTATTTCGGTTGTAGATTTTGCAGAGAACTACACACTACAACCACAAAATGAGGTGCAAGCAAAGTATTATACATCTCAACAGGTTTCTATATTTGTTCACATAACATTCATGCATTCACCTACAAGTACAGAGGATGATAGGAAGATTTTGAGGGAGTACCATTTTTACATCAACAATGATTGATCACATTCTACGGAGTTTGTACATGGTTGTTTTCAACTATTTTATGGAGATTTGGCTAACAGGGGCATATCATATCGTCAACACATTATTTGGTCAGACAATTGTGCATCTCAATTCAAGAATGCACGGATGTTCTATTGGTTGAGCAGATGCACAAGTTGTGTAGAATTCAATATATGAGGAATTTCACAGAGGCTAGTCATGGTAAGGGAGAGCACGATGGTGCAGGCGCATGCATTAAAAGAGCCTTGGCTCATGAAGAACTAAAGTACAAAGATGGAGCAATATTGATGGATGCAAAATCCATCGTCCAATGGTGTAACGCTACAATGGGTCTAGGTAAGGAAGGTGAGTCTACAGTTCATAGATTTTTTTGGTTGATAGATAATACTAACATTGCACCATATCAAGATTGTTGCACACTAACAGGATCTAGTGAGTTACACTCTTTTAGAAGCTCTGATGCAGGTTCATGGAGTATCCACACACGAAAAATGGCATGCTATTGTCCATCATGTGCAGAGGAAAATTGGGATGACTGTGAGTCAATTGAGTGGGTGGACAAATGGGATATACGAGTTTTGGACCCAATTGACACCTATCGTCCCCCACAAGCACTGGAAATGGTAGAGATGGATTCATTTATTGACTTTGACCGCTTGTCAGATTTAGTGCAACTTGGTTATATATATATATATATATATATATATATATATCTTTGTAATTTCAATATGTAACTTTATAACTTTTACCCAAGTATTTTCTGAATTAATGACCGCATTTTGTACATTTGTCACTGCAGGCCATGTTTTTGCTGTTATTGCACCCGAAGACAATGAAGAAGGGACAGATTATTATTTGTGTCGTTGTGTTGAAGCCAAACAAAAAATGGATCACTCGGTTATAGATGGTGAAGGTTTAGAGTACCATGTCAGTGCGGTGGTTGTAACAGGCACATGGTTTAGACGATATTCTATGAAGAATCCTAACTTGTGGTTACTCGAGGATTGGAAAATAGAGAGGAAGATTCTTCATTATTCAAACTTTGTTGTCGCATCAAATGTCCACTTGATAAAATATGGTGGAAAACCACATAATAAGACTCTTTGGAAAGTTTGCGAGTCAGACCATGAGGCAATACTTGAGACATTAAAATGTCGAGCAGATCTAGTTCACTCATTAGATTGAATTGGGAGAGAGAGAAAAAGTGATCAATTGGATCCAAATACAATGTTACAACCTCTTCCCCAAGACTATCACATGACTAAGGTGGACCGTATTATTATGATGTGTAAGTGATGAGATTTAGTTTTGATTTGTTTAGAATATAGATACATTATTTGAATTTATATTAGATTCTTTAATAGGACCCATTTTTTTAATCTTATCTTAGATTTGTTATTGTGCTAATTCTTCATTTGTAGGTCACCAAAGAAGAGGGCTAATAAAGTTGACGCACAAGTGATAAAGGGCGAGATGCCAAAATCATCTGCGAAATGGTATTATCAATTCACATCCTCAATATTTATTAGTGTTCTTTGTTCAAGTACCATTGCATGATAATCATCTTATGCCTGGAATTGCAAAGGTTAAATTATGTCAATACTAAGGTTTGTAGCATCAATACTAAGGTTTTTAGCATCAATTGGTCATGCTAAGTATAGTAGTTGTATCATGAATCCTTCTGAACCAATATGACTAAGATTCTCGAAAGAAGACTAAACCATATCATCTGTCTACTCCCTCTTTATATAAGATTTTTCCAAACAATGAGAATGAAACATTGATTATTACTCCCCCCTCAATGTAAAATTCTCATTGATTGCATTTTGTAAAGTTTTAAGTCACTATCAACCTCTATATCATTGTATTCTTCTTATCATCAAATTACACAACAATGAGAATATGAATGATGACTTCTTCACATGAACCTGACAATTATAAATGCTACACCTTAATAAATTTTTGGGCTTTGTCTTTACCATTCTAGCTTATAATACAATACATTGGCTTCATTTTTATTTGGAAGTATTTATTATGTTTGTTCCAAAAGTCATTCTTCATTTGCCAATATGAAAATGCAACTATCATGAAAGGCATAATCTTATAATTTGTAATTTATATAATGGTATAAAAGCTTGGTTGTGGGTTTGAATCCATTGTCCCCATGACCCTCCTTCTCATGCATTTATTCTATTTATTCTTCTACCTCCTCCTTCGCTTGGCCATTTTGCAACACCATCTGGATGGAACTCTAGCCTTCCTCAAAACCATTATACATGACCTCTCCTTCTTCAAGATATTCTATAAAAATTTCCTCAACCCTTGAACCTTTCAAAACCCCAATCTCAATGGAAGGCTTCTAGACCAAAGGAACTAGTAGATCCGGTTCTTTAAGAGCAAGGGACAAAAAATCCAATTTTCTAGTGATTAGATGGAAAATTGGGGAAATCATTTCAATTAGTTGTAAATTGAAAGGAATTATAAGTAAACTATATCAATATAATAAGTCACTTAGTAATTATATCAATATAATTTAATTACTAAGGAAATGAATTTATTACTCTAACATATAGTACATTATTTTGCAAACAAAGGTGTTGAATTTGATGCTTAACAGATTTACATACATGTGTAATAAATAATAAGTGTTGTAGCTTTGGGATCAACACTATAAAATGAAGGATGTCATACTACATTCATAGAGGTACCAAAATATTTTATTTGATATGGAGACAAAAGAAAATGTGTATTCTTCATAACTGCATTTGAGTCTCATGTATTATCATTTTCAGCTATTGACATCAGAGATACCTTTACATCTTCATCATTGCATTGATCAACGAGTCCTTATTGCACTCACTAGTTCTAAGCCAATGACTAAGGTATGAAAGAGTTTACATTAAAATTTCATTAGTACTAAAATTCAATATAAAATTCATAGGCACAATCGAGTGGTAACTTTGATAGTTTTTGTAGGGTCTTATTATCCTAACCATTAGTGTATCCCTAAGGTGTATATACAGAGGAATTATCAGCTAGTTGTAAGAAAATATTAAGTTTTATGTGTAAATATATATTTTTTTTTATATAAAATAGTTATTTATTCATATATAATTTTTATTATGACATGTCGAGTTACAGAAGATTCTAGACTAATGGACTAGTGAGCATGTTAAGAAGACCTTGTTATATACACTGGTTAGCTCCCACTTGTTGGAAATTAAAGACAATTAGGGATTTATTTTGTTCCCCTAGTTGGAAAGAGTATATATCTAATGATGTACATTTTACACCTATATGGCATTATTGGGCATATGTTTTGTATAATTTTTTCTATGTATGTCATTTTTTACATATATTTCATGTATGACATTATTAGACATATGCTTATGATGTTCAAATTATTGATAAATGAATTATATGATATTGTTAGACATTATGGAATCAACTTTGATTTTTTGTTATCACATTGGTTTGATGCTTGTATTCAATCAATCAACATATTTTCCTTTTAATTCTTCCACATTTGGCATATCCATCTAACAATGAACTTATGATACTCCCATCAAGAAGTGCATGATTGCATGGTTTTATGGTGGATGTCCCTCTCTTTTTTAAATTCCAATTTTATTCATCTACATGAGTAACGGAGATCAATTCCATTTCTTTCAATTGTATTTAAAGATCATTAAAGTTTTTTCAAACAATGTGATTAAATAAATATTATTCAGCATTTACCTCTATCATCAAGGTTGATTTATTCCTCCTCTTATTTTACCAAATAATTTGGATGAATCACCCATGGCTCCTTACATTTCTTGAAGAAAAATTTCAAAGACTTTGCAACATATCTTCTCTTCTTCCATATAGTTCATGTTCATTGAAGATAGTTGGTCAAACAATATATATGCTTTTTATATTCTCACAACACCAATAGTCATGGTACAATGCTTACAAGATTCATAGTTGAAGAGAAGCTATGTGAAGCTTCTAGAACCATGGACCTATACTTAATTTAGTATTATTGCATCCATGTTACTTATGAAAGTGGAACTTTCACATAGATAAGTAGGGAAACCAAAATTGAAATACAAACTTAACATAGAAAAGTAAAGCAAGCCTCAACTATATTCTCATTAAACACTGTGAATTCAAATATCTTTGGTGGAGCATATCTCTGAGCTTGTGCAAGATATGGATGAGGTTCCAGTTCTTATAGGACCATGTTGCAGAGACCTTAAATAACCTCTCTCACTTTTTGGAGATCACATTTCATTTTCATTCTACAACGCCATCTCGAGTGATGTTGAAACTTGCAGTGTTGGCCAATACAAAGTTGCCAACTACCAAATCTCTCTCATATTTCGTCGTGGGATCAAACTGTTTACTCCATTAGCTCTGGGTGGTCGGTTAAACTCTATCCCCAACCTCGTCTTGTCCCCTTCAGTGCTCAAACGTTCCCAGGCACACTGAACCAGAATGTCCCTAAGGGTCACTAAATGCCACAGGGCTGCAATCTTTGACGGGGCATATCTCGAAGCTCGTGCGAGATATGGATGAGATTCTAGTTCCTAAAATTCCATGTTATAGAGACCTACAATAACCTCTCTCACTTTTTAGAGATCGCATTCTGTTTCCATTCTACAATGCCATCTCGGGTGATGTTGAAACTTGCAGTGTTGGCTAGTACAAAGTTGCCAACTGCCAAATCTCTCTCATCTTTCATTGTGGGATCAAACTGTCTGCTCCATTAGCTCTAGGTGGCTGGGTAAACCCTATCCCCAACCTCGTCTTGTCCCCTTCAGTGCTCAAACGTTCTCAAGCACGCTGAACCAAAATGTCCCTAAGGGTCACTAAATCCCACAGGGCTGCAATCTTTGACAGGGTATATCTCAGAGCTCGTGTGAGAAATGAATGAGATTCCAATTCCTACAGGACCGTGTTGTAGAGACCTACAATAACCTCTCTTTCTTTTTGGAGATCATATTCCATTTTCATTCTACAATGCCATCTTAGGTGATGTTGAAACTTGCAGTGTTGGCCAGTACAAAGCTGCCAACTGCCAAATCTCTCTCATCTTTCATCGTGGGATCAAACTGTCTGCTCAATTAGCTCTGGGTGGCTGGGTAAACTCTATCCCCAACCTCATCTTGTCCCCTTCAGTGCTCGAACATTCTCAGGCACGTTGAACCAGAATGTCCCTAAGGGTCACTAAATCCCACAGGGCTGCAATCTTTGACAGGGTATATCTCGGAGCTCGTGTGAGATATGGATGAGATTCCAATTCCTAAAAGACCATGTTGTAGAGACCTACAATAACCTCTCTCACTTTTTGGAGATCACATTCCATTTTCACTCTACAATGCCATCTCGGGTGATGTTGAAACTTGTAGTGTTGGCCAGTACAAAGTTGCCAACTGCCAAATCTCTCTCATCTTTCATTGTGGGATCAAGCTGTCTGCTCATTAGCTCCGGGTGGCCAGGTAAATCCTATCCCCAACCTCATCTTGTCGCCTTCAGTGCTTGAACATTCTTAGGCACAATGAACCAGAATGTCCCTAAGGGTCACTAAATGCCACAAGGCTGCAATATTTGACAGGGTATATCTATGAGCTCGTGCAAGATATGGATGAGATTCTAATTCCTATAGGACCGTGTTGCAGAGACCTACAATAACCTCTCTCACTTTTTGGAGATCACATTCCATTTTCATTCTACAATGCCATCTCGGGTGATGTTGAAACTTGCAGTGTTGGCCAGTACAAAGTTGCCAACTGCCAAATCTCTCTCATCTTTCGTCGTGGGATCAAACTGTCTACTCCATTAGCTCCAAGTGGCCAGGTAAACCCTATCCCCAACCTTGTCTTGTCCCCGTCAGTGCTCAAACGTTCTTAGGCACGCTGAACCGAAATGTCCCTAAGGGTCACTAAATCCCACAGGGCTGCAATTTTTGATGGGGCATATCTCAGAGCTCGTGCGAGATATGGATGAGATTCCAGTTCCTACAAGACCGTGTTGGAGAGACCTACAATAAAATCTCTCACTTTTTAGAGATCGCATTCCATTTTCATTCTACAATGCCATCTCAGGTGATTTTGAAACTTGCAGTGTTGGCCAATACAAAGTTGCCAACTGCCAAATCTCTCTCATCTTTCATCATGGGATCAAACTGTCTACTCCATTAGCTCTAGGTAGCCAGGTAAACCCTATCCCCAACCTCATCTTGTCCCCTTCAGTGCTCGAACGTTCTTAGGCATGCTGAACTGGAATGTCCCTAAGGGTCACTAAATCCCACAGGGCTACAATCTTTGATGGGGCATATCTCGGAGCTCGTGCAAGATATGGATAAGATTCTAATTCCTACAGGACAATGTTGTAGAGACCTACAATAACCTCTCTCACTTTTTGGAGATCGCATTCCATTTTTATTCTACAATGCCATCTCAGGTGATGTTGAAACTTGCAGTGTTGGCCAGTACAAAGTTGCCAACTGCCAAATCTCTCTCATCTTTCATCGTGGGATCAAATTTTCTACTTCATTAGCTCTGGGTGGCTAGTTAAACCCTATCCCCAACCTCATCTTGTTTTCTTTAGTGCTCAAACATTCTCAGGCACGCTAAACTGGAATGTCACTAAATGCCACAGGGCTGCAATCTTTTACGGGGCATATCTTGAAGCTCGTGTGAGATATGGATGAGATTCTAGTTCCTACAGGACCGTGTTTCAGAGACCTACAATAACCTCTCTCATTTTTTGGATATCGCATTCCATTTTCATTCTACAATGCCATCTCGGGTGATGTTGAAACTTGCAGTGTTGGTTAGTACAAAGTTGCCAACTGCCAAATCTCTCTCATCTTTCATCGTGGGATCAAACTGTCTGCTCCATTAGCTCTGGGTGGCTAGGTAAACCCTATCCCCAACCTTGTCTGATCATCTTCACAAGTATGCAACTTTTGTTTCACTATTTCATGCGAGTTTATTGAACTTTCTTTATGAGGTCATTTACAGATGGGATGTTCAAAGGTTGAGTTCCTATGGGCCGTCAATACTTTGACTATACTTTAAGTCAATGATTATCAATATGGGAAAAAATGGAACTCGTTGTAGTTTTAAGTACTGAGAAGATGGCCTTGCCCTTCCCCAAGAGTTTCAGAAATGGGAGACATTAGGTAAGAGATTGAAAATGTTACTATCACTTCAACGCACATGACACAATTGGAAATGCAAATTTTGATGGTAATCATTTTGTGATAAGGGAGAGACTAAGGATGATTGTTGTTACTATCTCTTTAGTAGTGGATTTTTGCTTTCTCTTGAATTTGGTGGTGGGGGATCAGTGGTAATTCTCCTTGGATATTCCTTCTTATGATGTTAGTGACAAGTGTTGCTCTTTGAAAACACTTGTACAATCTTTTTTAAATTATTAGAAAAAACAAAGAATTGTAAGTATTAAACATGATTATTCTTTAGTTCCTAGAAGATCTTTATTTCCCCATCAATGCATTTAGAAAGTTAAGTTTTAAGAAGATCATAAATAGAAAAAATTAGAGAAGCATATTTAAACATTTATATTGATTGGAAACATGTGAGTCTTGAGTTTCCTCTGCCTTAAAGAACGTTCCTTAGCTAGCATACCTAATTCCACATTCCATAAGAGTGTCATTACGCTAAAGATTTAGGAAACCAACTGCTCTAAGATAAAGCTTCCCAGTCAATAATAATCTAGCCTATTGAGGTACATAATACTTCTCAATTAAACTTGTGTTAATTCAGTATTAATTTTGTAATTAACTACAATTTTAGTATCTGTGTACAGGGGGTGACTGAGAAAACTATTTGATGTCCAATTTGAATATATATTTGTAAGGATCTCGACCAAGGTTCACAACTTCGATGATTAATACATTCATTTAGGCTAGAACCTCACTACAAAAAAATAATATATAAAAAAGGTAGTGAATAACGTCATGTCTAGACCCAAATCAACCAATCAAAGTCAAATCAGCATAATGTGGAACAACAATATATGCATTGAGTGGGTTGTCATAGAAAAGCTTCAGAATAAAATTCATGTCTAGAATTAAAAGACCTTAAAGAAAATTTATGCTTGTAACACAAATGGCCATTCAAAATTGAATATGATTACAATATGTGAAATAGCATTACGAGAACTTGTAATGCTCTTGTGAACATCATGTTAATTCTTGTAAGAATCCCTAAGATGTTTGTTATACTCAAAATTTTGTTGAAATTGAATTAATTTTTATCCTGTCGGTTAATTGGCTTAGGGTGATATATGCTTCTTGGATGGAATAATGAGTTCATGATTAACTCTGTATTAAGATTCATAGCATCTTCTAGTTATTTGCAAAGGAAATTTATAAATTAAGCTAATGTCATATGGCTTGCTTGAGAAAGATGTTCGTGTTCTTATTGATGGGTACTAATGACTATCTACATTTAGTTCTTCAATATCCTATTTGACAAGCTTTCCATAGACATTTATTTGCCATACTAGGTATTTTTGAAAACATATTTGAGTAGAAGTACTATAGTAGATACTACATGATGTTTTAACAAATAAAGTAATGGGTTAAAGACTATTATTTCCAAGGTATTATGTCATAGTATTTTAATTGTAATGATCTTAGGCTAATGATATTCTTGAAGGTAACTTTGACATGTAGGAAGAAAGACAACCTACAGCCAAGGCTATATTGTGCCTACAACCAAAGCCATAAATGCTCACAGCCAAAGCCACTAGTGCACATAGCCAAAGCCATGGATGCTTATAGCCAAAGTTACAAATGTTCGCAGCCAAAGCCATGAGTACATGAAGTCGATGATCACAATTGTTTACAACTATTCACCAGAAATAACTTCTTTGCAATTTTTGAGAAATACTAATAAAGAAAAAAATAACATCTACTAGTTTGTAGACATAATGGCAACTCTCTAGCAATTGAATTTAATTTCATACATGCACATATCTAATTTAATGTGATACACGAACATATCTAATTTAACGTCATACATGAACAAACATATAATATAAAATGATAACCAATAATGTAATATACATTAACAAACACATAATATATTATGATAACCAATAATGTCATATATGAACAAACATATCATATATTAACCAATAATGTCATACATCAAATAAATGTCATACATCAAATATAGAATGTCATATGTACATCAAATGTATGTCAAATATGTCTCTTTGATGCCTATATATATATATATATATATATATATATATATATATATATATATATATATATATATATATATATATATATATATATATATATATATATACATGGGGAAGGAAACAAGTCTCTCTCTCTCTCTCTCTCTCTCTCTCTCTCTCTCTCTCTCTCTCTCTCTCTCTCTATGTATATATGTATGTATGTATGTATGTATGTATGTATGTATGTATGTATGTATCGAATATCTCAACTACATCTTTTCCTTCCCATGAGGGGAAGGAAACAAGTCTCTCAACATCCTCTGCCGTCATGTGGAGGGAGACAGTGGAGATGACATGGCCCTCCTAACATGCTCACTTGACCTCTTGTTGAAGCTCTTCTCCAGGTCCAACTGATACAAAGAAAGTAGATATGAATCAATATTTATTATATGTTGAAATCAAATATATGTACACACAAAATCAATTATTTTCTTACCGCCAACAAATAGTCACTCTATAAGTCCACCTCAAATGCTCGTGGACGATCAGGCGTGACAAGACCCTACAACAATTCAATAAATATGATCACTTATAAATAACATTAGAAATTTTGAGATTAACTATTATAAACAACAACTAAAATGAAGAAAATTCTTTCATACCTTCGTCAGTGGCTGTGAGCTAGCCACAACTGCGGCCACTCCACTATCAACAGACTGTCACAGATGAGGAGGTGTGTCTGACATCATGAGCTGCATGTCATACAATACATGTTATATCTAACATGAAATATGGAATAAATATAATCAAATGAATTAAATTAACATGAAACAACTGTACCTGTGTGAAGCTCATATGATGTCTCTGCTCTGTGTCTATGGTAAAGGTTGAGGGTCCTGTGGAGAACTAATGCACATGCATAATTTTTTTTGTCAATCCTTAATATGATTACGTAATAAATATATGTATTAATTAAAATGATTAAATTGATACATACCTCAGGACTCATCAAAGGGACAAAAAATGGGTCTGGAGGATCGCTACTAGGCCCAGTAACACTTTGATCCTAAATTTTGAACAATGTCAATAAATACTAATTATTTAATCATTCACTATACATATGAAATGTGATCAAATTAGTAATTTACCTATGTGTCAATGCCAAATGTCTCATTCAGGAACTCATTAGTGACAAGCCCATCATTCGCAGCATCTCTGGCATGAGTGCCAAATGTGCATAGGGATCCGCATGAAGTGCACATGTGACCACGATGCATAGAAGGCTCCCCATCAACTAATGGGCTCGTGGAATGGATGAGGGTCTACGTCAAAGCATTAATGGTCCCTAGAGTGCTGGCCTCTACATGTTCCTTAACAACTAAAGGAATAATCACATGCTCGTGTTGTGGATGGACCATAGGTGCCCTAACTACATTAGGGTCATGATGTGCTCCTAGCCTCTCAAATGTTGACCCCCCACCTCTACCTTGGGAATCTAACAGATCAAAATAATTGGGGATCTCCCCAAGGACAAATTCACAATATAATTTCTTCAAAAAATACATGGGGACCTCATGATTGTTGCAAGGAGGGGCATCAAAAACCATCCACCATCTATCCCAAAAATTATTTCTAATAGCATCGTGTATACACCAATGGATGGGGAACCATTTAGTACCCTCTCTAATAGTATTTGGCTCACCAAATTTTCTAAATAATGCACATATACTACCTTTTGATATTTCTTTTTTTTTAACATCTTCATATGACAATTTATTTGCATAAAATCCTTTTTGTTTATCCCTCTTAGCCCACCAAATATCTAACTGACCACTAACTAAGGCTATCTAAGTGTTAATGGATTCGAGGGATGATGCCAATTGAGCCCTCATTGGATTGGTTTTTCTGGATTCTTTCAACCGAGCAATGAGTCTTTCTAATTCAATTTTGCCTCTCTGTATTTCATTTCTTATATTTTCTTGTGTGTCTGGTGAAGGTCTTGCAATTGGTTCAGGTTGTGGAATTTGTTGTTCTTCTTGAGGAGGGTTTTGATTTTGAAGTTCTTGAGGGTTTTGTGGATTTTTCGGTTGATTATGGACATTTCTTGATAAAAAATCAATTGAAATCCAACTAAATAAACAAATCTAAATGAAATTTGTAAAAATCCTACAAAAGAATATCAAAAACCAATAAAACAATATGGAAAAAATATTAAAAAATGCAAAGTTAAGTTTATATCACTTACCTCGTCGTCGTCGGTGAGGAGGCATTTTGGCAAATGGTGGTGAATTTTTGCTATCAAACTCGCGTACGCACTGTTGGAGAGCCAAAAAGAAAAATTAAAATGATGAGTCGCGGGTCTGCAATCCATCATATAACTATTTTGATATCAGAATAGCGCGTACGCACTATTGAAAATTAGAAAAAAAAAAAAAAAAAAAAAAAACCTTGTCATCTTTTTGGCACCACAACTCGATGCATATGCCTAGGTAGAAAAAAATACAAAATACTCAAGACCAAGCTTGGATAACATATTAAGAATAAAGTTTACATCTTCCTTAATTATCTTGTAGTCATTTAGCCATGTTCTTAATTGTTTAATCTTGGATGTTGTTGAAACATTTTGGATCATGATTCATCAAATCACTAGCAATTTGATAACCCTTAATCTTGTCAATTTTACCAAACAAAGTTTCAATAGAATCTCAAGCCCCTTTAGGTGTCTTGAATGATTCCAAATAAAATTTTAAATCAAAAGAGACTAATGAACAAACATAGTGAAGATCTTTTCACAATTGATCTCACTTGCTTGAAGAGCATTAACATCAACAAGTGCAGTAATAGTTTCATTTACATATCATGTGCAACCTTTTCCTTAGATAATTCCATATTGATTTTTTCCATGATTCATAATTATATGGAGTTAGGAGTTCAATTTGTGATTTTCCCATTTGTACTACAATAAAGAACCAATGAAACTAACACAAGGCGCAATCACCCTCCCAAATTTACTAGTTCAAAAATTGTCATCATCCCAGGATGCAATGATTTGGAACTTTATAATTTAGTGGATGTCCAATTGAAAATTTCTAAAATGGACCAAAGTCAACTTTTAATTTTGATAATATCACCTTCAAATATGAAGCAATAAGAGACTTATACAATTAGGACACTAGATCACTCAAGGATCTAATAGAGTACAAGTACTAAATTAGGCTAATTTTGACCAAATTCTTAAAGTACTATGTCTTCCCATAATATCTCATAATTCGATACCAAAGATGAGAAGTAGACAAAATATGCACTTTAAAAAATAATAACACCTAAAATAGTGTCTATATGAGCTCAAATGATGCCTTAGAAGTTGCAAAATTCAAGATTATACAAGGATTGTCATCAAGAACTCTAAGAAGTACCCATAATAGGTGGGGCCTATAAGAATATGGACATTATTAGAGGTGGGCCTCACTTAATATGACCTAGATAGAGGTGGGACCTACTTGATGTGGGCCCTACTAGAGGTGGGCCCGACTTGGTGTGGGTCTCACTTGATGTAGGCCCCATTAGAAGTTGGACCAATTGGAGGTGGACCCCATAAGATGGTGGGCTCCACTGGTAGAAAAGAGTGTTATTTGTACATTGTCCTGAAGATCTAAATCCTTTGAAGTGTTGCAATCACTAGATCAAGAAATATATATATATATATATATATATATATATATATATATATATATATATATATATATATATATATATATATATATATATATGCAAAAGAGAGTAATGGGTCTTCATAAATCTTTTCTCGTTCTCCAGTTCATATAGATATTCAAGAGAATCTAGCATACAAAATTTTCATGGACTACTAAAAACAATCTTATCTTTCAATACTTGCTCTAATACCATGTTAGAAATTGTGGAAACAAATATAAATTCAGAATCTATTCAAAGGGTTAGGAATCAAACAATAGGAAATCAAATCGACATAATAACAATATGAGACGTATCTCTAATGTAAATGCTTAGAGACATAATAGCATCAATATTTCTTAATATGTTGTATGATATATTTGATTTATATATGAGATATGAAATACAGAGAGCTAGCTTGTTTATATAGGCATGAGTTGGTAGGAAACTTGGAAAAGATTCAAACAAGTGTCTCAACTTGGAGAAAGTATAGTCCTCATGGACTCAACCACCTATCATGCACCTAAAATCTAGAAGGGTGGTGTCCAAATTGGAATTAATAAAATGTGACATTTTAGGAGTAGTTGAAGTCAAAGGGATGACTTAACAATATCCTGCTAATAATAATATCCAAAATATATAATTTCTCCTAATTTATAAGTTTACCCAAGTAAATTTAATAGAAGAGTGAAATGGAAAATAACCATTTACTCTAACAGCTTCCCTTTCCATATACAAATGGATATATAATGAAATAAATGCTCTCAATAATACAATTGGTAGTGTGAAACACCAGTT